>CM065141.1:7570000-7617500 GCA_033026305.1 Cirrhinus molitorella | reverse complement strand
CTGTAAACACTTCACTAAACAATAACGGTGGATATGTTAGCCAAGTGTAAGAAGACGGTAATATCGTGGTTTACCTGGAAACCTAAATCTGCGGTTGGTGTACGTCAAATATTAGCACGAAAAATAAAACAGAACATCAGTCGTACTTACAGGTTGTGGTTTGGAAATGCTTATTGGTCCAAATAAAGATGGTATGGGCTTCTCTTTCATGGACAAGCGTTTAGCGAATGTTGTGTTGAACTTACCAAGCAGTCCTCTGTAAAATGACGTGCACACAACAAAAGGTTCAAATTGTATTGCTGTGGTATCATGGAAAAAATGAATTTTAACTACTGATTCTTCACATTATCATCTTTCGGCAATGAAAACAAAACAAATCTTCTTGACATGATGTAAACACAGTAACTAGCGGAAGTGTTTGTGAGCAGGTCAAAGTGTTCGTTTTTATTATTTATGCTAATGTTACCTAGTGAGGTAACTCGGTAACGGGCAAAAGATTCGAAAATATGATGACTCATCAAAGTCGACAATATCTTTATCATGCACTTTTTTTAACGCCTTTTTTTTTTTTTTTTTACTTCGCAGACATGTTTACATTGAAGGATAGCTATGTTACAAACTGCAAAAAAAAACAAAAAAAAAAACGTAATACCTGCTCTTTAACGTTTTTATAGTTTGACAAAATTGTACTCTGAACAGTACAATTTCGCAAGCTCTCAAAACGATTGGATTCACAATTAATGATAAAAATGGATAAAATCTGCATCTTAATTTTTCTGGTAATCAGATGAAGGCATAAAACATCAATTCACCCTGATCAAGTGAAAATGAATCCCTTTTAATTTTTGCAAACAAAGTGCTGCACAATAGAGGTTTACTTTAAAAATTAAAAAGAAAACAAATGTGATTTACTTATTAAAAATAAAGATTTATTCTTATTTATTATTAGTAGTAGTAGTATTAGCATTGTTCTTAAATAAAGTCTTAAGACTGCTAAATAGTTATATATTTCTGACACAGTTTAACATTAAACTAAACTTTTATTTTGACGAGTTGCCGTGAAGAACTTGCAGCTGCTGTGAATGTGATATGATGGTAGTTTTCTCAAATTAAATGGTAAAATGCTAATGAAGTGACTCTCAGAGCAGCTGGAGATGATATTGTGTGTTCATATAGTCATATAGAGAGACGGCAGAACCTGAAAACACAACAAACATCATCCACGCTTTATTATGTGTAGTAAATAAACGGTACATCGTGCCATCCGACTTCATTCATTCATTCATTGCAGAAGTCATGGCACCTTTGCGCGTGATGTCAAATGCTTCTGCGGATTTGTAGTATTTCTATAGCGTTTCACCTGAGCATTGAAAATCACGCATATAGGTAAATAAAAGGGTGACATCTAGTGGAGAAGACCAATTAATTCACATTAATCTTGTTTTAAATGTTTCCTGAAATAAATACAGGAAAAGATCGATTCGCGGCTTTTGAGAATAAGTATGTATACAAATATGTATAGGTTTGGTTATAAATATGACAAAATGTGTTAAATGGAGCTGAGAGTACTGCACTCTTTGTGCTAGCTAGACATGTTAGCATTAGCTTTCTGAGGAATTCCTATCTAGCTTTTAGCAGGTGTAAAATGTGTTTTTAAAAATGTGCTGATTATCACATTAACATGATCATATACCTGTAATTGTACAAACTAAAGTTGAAAATGTAGCTTTTTGAAGCTGCTGTTAGCCATATTAGCCATTGCATTAATTTCTACTAAACGTAAAGTGGAAACTTCCCTTTCAGACCAAGCAACTTTCTGTTGATCAAAATGATGAATTATTGTGACCTGTAGGGAAATTTTGCCCTCCTGTGACATTCATGTTCCTGTTTAACACAAATTTACAAAAACGGTAAATGTGCATCTCTGCCACTGAATTAAGCCACTTAATTTCTCTGATTTGATATCCGTAGCTCTGGTGATTTCAACAGATATTTCACGCAAAAATGAAAATTCTGTCATTAATTACTCATCCTCATGTCCTTCCAAACCTGTAAGACCTCTGTTCATCTTTGGAACACAAATTAAGATATTTCTGATGAAATCCGAGAGCTTTCTGATGCAGCAGGACCACATTCTACTACATTCAAAGCCCAGAAAGGTAGTAAGGACATTGTTTGTCGTAAAATCTTTTTTTTTCCCCCTTTGCGCACAAAAAGTATTCTCGTAGCTTCCTAAAATTACGGTTGAACCACCAATGTCACATTGACTATTACAATTTGGTAGTTATGTAGCTGTCTGTTCAGGGTCAGAAAGCTCTCGGATTTCTTCAAAAATATCTTAATTTGTGTTCTGAAGATGAACTTGGAATGACATGAGGGTGAGTAATTAATGACAGAATTTTCATTTTTTGGGTGAACTATCCCTTTAAAGGATATTTACAGCACATTTAAACTTCTCAGCGAAGTTTCTTAGATGGTTGGTCAATTAGTAAGCATTCTGAATCTCCCTTGCTAATAAGCTCCTAAATTTGAAGTCAAAGTCCCAGTTATGAACCTTGCTACAGAATGACATTCAAAGAGTTATTGTCCTTGTTACGGCCTTCTGCAAAACCATTGTTGAGCAAACTCTTTGTTCTGTCAGCCATCAGATTTCAGCAGCGGTACAATGCTAAAGTTCCTAATTGAGAAACATACAGCACAAGCGTTGGAGCCACAGGCAGGCTAATAGGATGCATCTCAGGGGAGGAAGGGCTGGTTGAGTTTTCATGCTTGGTCTCCCTGCTGGCATGAGATTTGATAAGTGTTTCCGTTGGCGACACGCTTGCTGTCGTAGCTTGTACGCTACAAGTAATCACGGCTTCTCTGGGCGAATGCTTTCCTTTATGTGTTGTTGTTTTTTTTTTTTCTCTTGTCAGGTGTAATTTTTTTCCTTGTTTTGCATTCATTCCACCTCCTTAATTCCAAAAATGTTTGCATTTTTGTGTTGATTAGACCACTGGATGGTATTTTGACACATTATGGATAAAGTTTAGCTGTGTTACTGTAATATAATTTTTCAGTTGCGTCATATTCCCTCACAAACAGGCTAATAGGCTATACGTGACCTACAAAAGCGGCTGGAATCACACACATGACGCTTTACAGCATGAACAGGGCATTGTTCTGGTTAAGGAAGGCATAAAACAACATAACCATTGCTGATAAAGCCTGTCCATACCATTTAGCAGTTTACTGATATGTCATCTACCCGTAATTCTATTTAAGAGAAGGTTCGGTGTGCCTTTACCTATGGTGGTAGTGGTGTTTCTATAGAAAGAGTTTGTCATTCTTCTGTTTTCTTCAGAGGTACACAAAAGGAGATATTTAGCACATTGTTATTGCTGCTGTATTCTATTGTATAGAGTAAAATAAATGGTAATGGAACTTTCAAGCTGCAACTGTGAGGAAAAAACAAAGTTGTCCATATGACTCAGTTTTAATAGGTTTAATTTCAGTGATGCCAAATGCCATTTGTCATTGTTTTTTTTTAATTGTATGATTTGGGGGTGGAGGTAACAAATTGCTTTTTTTAATGTTTGTAGAGGTGCAATATGACAATAATAATGATAATAAGTATTATTATCCGTTTTATGTTTGTCATTTTTGTTTTCCCAAAATTCTGTTTAGTTTTGTTTTCCTTTTTAATTTTTCTGGATTCTGTTTTTTTCCCATTTAATTTTTTTAATGGTTAAATGAAATAATATTAATTTACCAAAAACAATTCTATTTAGTTGAAATCATAAAATGTACACAATTTAACAGCGTTTTTTTAATCACTGTTATCAGTTTAATTTTTTTGTTTTTTGGATTCTGTTGTTTTTTTTTTTTCCTTTTCATTTTAATTTTTCAAGACTCAATTTTAATGGTTAAATTAAAAATATTAATAGCAATACATTTTAATTAGTTGAAATCATGAAATGTACATAATGTTACAGCACTTTATTTTTATTAGGTTCTATTTTGTTTTCAAATTCAGTTTTATTTATTTATTTATTTATTTTTTTTTACCAAATTCTGTGTTTTCCATTAATTTTCCAGATTTTTATCTGGAAATCTTTTATTTTTATATATATATATATATATATATATATATATATATATATATATATATATATATATATATATATATATATATATATATATATATATTTTTTTTTTTTACATTTTTCTGGTAAATACATATTGTTAAATATTTTTTCGGTAAATATTCTTAAAAAAAAAAAAATATATATATATATATATATATATATATATATATATATATATATATATATATATATATATATATATATATTTATTAGTAGTAGTAGTAGTAGTAGTAGTAGTAGTAATATCATTACTGTTAGTATTCTATTCCTGTAACAATTTCTTCAAGTTAAACCTAACTTTTATTTTGACAGGTTGCTGTGAAGACTTTAAGTTTTTGTTTGTATATGATATGACAAAAGAAATGGTAAAATGCTGATGAAGTGACTGTCAGAGCAGTTCTAGAGATTGTTTGTTCATGTACTCGTATGTTGAGGTGACAGAGGCTGAAAACAGTGAGCGTCACACACTTAATTCACGCAGTATTCACATTTAAATAGTCTTTTTGCAGCTTAATATTCACAGAAACTACTCCATATTGCATTTTGATTTAAGTGTACTGACCTAATTTTTTAATTGTTCATCCAAAATTTAACAAATTCCATGACATTCTGCATTATATACAGATAAATAAAATTTTTATGACTATATTCCATGATTCCGCAGCACATATATTTAGGTATATGTTTATTTAAGATTTGATAATCCTCCTAAGCCATATCACAATTTTGGGTTTTGTATGAGTCAATCATCCAGCTCAGTTAAATATTTGTTATTTTTTTTGGATAGTATGGCTAGTTTACAATCACTTTCTTTCCATGCTAATTAGAATTGACTGCTTGTATTTCCTGAACACATAAAAAGTCTTTTTTGCCAACAAAGAAGTTTGGAGTTGTTGAGCATGTGCTTTGCTTTGGTTGCTGTGTTGTGTTTCTCTCATATGAAGTGTTTCAAGCGAGACAGACTCTGGCAAATATAACGCTGATAGGGTTTGCTTTGAAAACAGCCTGCTCTTGAAACGTTTGTTTAGTCTAACTCCAAATCCATGTTGCCTAACCTTGAGCAGCTTCCAGTCAGTATGTAAACCGTTGCAAATATCTTCATGTCCTGCTCTATTTGAGTTTGTTTGTTCTTTGTTACCGATTGCAACTATATATTTAACGTCTAGTGGGTTGACTAGTCTTCACTTTGTTTTCTCTCGGATAATGGAAACCAGCTGACTGACTCCTGTTGTTTTTTCTTCTCAGGTACATGTATTGGACTGACTGGGGGGAGGAGCCAAGAATAGAAAGGGCGGGAATGGATGGCAGCAGTCGACAAATCATTGTCCAGAAGCAAATCTACTGGCCCAACGGACTGACCATCGACCTCGACGAGCAAAAACTCTACTGGGCGGATGCCAAGCTCAGCTTCATCCACAGAGCCAACTTGGACGGGACGGCTCGGTCAGTTTCCTCATTCTTTCACACTTATTCTCAATTCATCTCCTTGTGTTTCTTTTCCTTTCCCATCCGGATTGAAGCCGAATGGTATGGAGTCTGTGGCCCAATCCAAACACTCCCTGCACGTAGGCCCGGTTTGAGACCCCCCCCACTTCCGCCCACTCATAACTTGAGATGACCTCCGTGCCATATACCACTGTAACCCGATCCCGCTTGGCATTATGGGTATGATTCGGGCCCCCGAGCCAAAGGGTTACATTTCCTTTTGTGTATGTAGGATTTCGTAGCAACTTCAATAAAGAAAGGTATGTCGGACCCTCTGCTATGTTAAGATTTGCATTGCTAGTCGATCTGCAGGAGTCGTATGGTCTGACTAGGCTTGTAGTCTAGCAGACGTCACTGAAGGAGGAACCTGACCTATATCTAGAGACCAGAATATCACAGAGACGTGTGTGATAATTGATTCCCTCATTGTTTTAATGTAGCCTTCTCAATCTTTAATAATAAAATTGAATAGTATTGAATTAAATTAGATTAAAGGGATAGTTCATCCAAAAATTGTGTCATCATTTACTCACCCTTATGTTGTTTCAAACCTGTATGAGCTTCTTTATGTTGAACTTAAAAGAAGATATTAAAAAGTCTGGTCAAACATCAAACAGTTTTGGTCCCCTGCTATGGAAGTCAGTGGGGACCAGCAACTGTTTGTTCTTCAAAATATCTTATTTTGTGTTCAACACAAGAAAGAAACAGGTTTGGAATGGCATGAGGATGGGTAAACTGTTCCTTTAAGAGTCTTTCCTAGTATGCCAAAAAGGCATTAGTTAAAAGTTATGTAATTTTTAATTTTGATTTAAAAAAAATAATTTTAAAATTGTAATGATCAAGTCTTACCTATTCTTATAACTGTCAAAGTAATTTTAAATGTAAAATGAAATTTATAAATCTTTAATTTAAAAATTTCAATAAATAATAGATAAATATATCATTTAGTAATATAAAATAATATTGTTAAAATAAGTTATTTATATATATTATTTGTTAAATTAATAGTTGGCTTCTTCATGTACTATTTCTTGTCTGTCAAAAAGAGAAAATCAAAATCTATTTGAAATTTAGCTTTTTTTTTTCATTTTAATAAATAATATTTTTTCTAAATTGTAGTTGTCAATCTGAAAAGTTTGATTTTATTTAAATTATTTAAAAATTATTTCATTGATAGTTGGTTCCTTAATTGAAGTCATATCTCCAGTGTTTAATAAAAAAAATATTTTTTTCTTTTTATCTTCAGAAAGATTTCATTCTCAAGTAATCATTATATCAAGTTTTTTCATTTTAATAAATAATGAATACATTTTTCTAAATTGAAGTTGTCCATCAGAAAAATTATTTAATTTATAGTTGCTTCCTTCATTTTCCAGTCATATTCTCAGTCTTCAATAAAAAGATTTTTTCTGTTTATTGCTTGTTTTTTCACAAAGATTTCTTGTTTACTCTTGAGTAATTATACATTTTATTTTATTAATTTATTTATTTTTAATCTTTGTAAATTGTAGTTGTTAATCTCAAAATTGTGATTTAATAATTCATAATTTAACAATTTCATTGAATTGATAGTTGGTTCCTTAATTTTCAAGACATCCTCAGTCTTCAAAAAAAAAATGTAAATGTAAAATGTCTTTCTGTTAATTGCCTGTTTTTCACAAAGTTTTCATGTTTACTCTCAAGTAATCATATCAAGTTTTAGCATTTAATTTTTTCTATTTCTGTTGTCAGTCAGAAAAGTTTGATTTATTTGAATTATTTTAAAATGATTTAGTTAATAGTTGGTTCCTTCATTTTCAAGTCATATCCTCAGTTGTCCAGAAATGTAGATGTTTTTTTTTTTTTTTTTTCAGTTTACTCTCAAGTTATTCTGTTTACTCTGAAGTAATAATATACTTTTGTTTGGTTATTCTTTGCTCACAGTTGTGTAACCTCAAAAATAACACAGAGCATGTAGTGTAATTCTGTCAAAGGTCTTTTTGACTGAATCAGACGTGAGTAATAGCAGTTGTTGTACAGCTGTGGATCAGTGGTGCGTGCTTGATTCCAGCCTCTTAACGACACTTGTGGCATTAAGCAATTAATTTCAGCCTCTGCTGTCTTCACACAGAATTGGCTGAAGAATAGACGCTTTGTAGGGATTCTGCTCAATGTCACATCCTAATGTAAATTTGTTAACGCTTCGCTTGAAACGTTTACACTCGGTTGTGTTTAAAATAAAAAAGCCGTTCGGACACCTTTGTTTAATAGCCTTTTCACTTTGCTGGCTTCAAACGACTCAGTCACTACCAAGAGTGCGTCAAAAGCTGTGAAAAATCTGTTTGTAATTACCTTTCCAGAGTGCTGACCCCCCTCTAGCACCCCTCCCCCATTCCGCTGTTCGTCACACGCTATTAAAAATCGGGAGGGTGAACAACATGTCAAGTCTAACTCTTCCATGCACGCTCACGCACACTGACTCCCCCGACCTAACCAGGAAAATTTATCCCCTCTCGACCCACTACGGCGCCGTGATTGATGAGCGACGCTTCTCTGAATGCTGCGGCACTATGGTTCTAAACACTTTGATCCACTCCTGTTTATTTACGTCCGGCGGTTCAGAAAGCCGCAGTTCGGCCGGACAAACGCAACACGCGGCGCTCCGATGGACTCCGAGGGAACTTCACTTAATAAGGGCAGCTGTGCCGTTAGAGAACGGGATGACTCCCTACTAACGACCGAAACAGATGCGGACTTACAGGTCGATGACAGCCTGATTTGTTTAATTCCCCCCTCTTCTTGGAAAAGAAGTCCTACGGGCCCCCCAAAGGGAGGGGGGTTGGTTCGGTTTCGCATGAGCTCCAGATTTCCTGAAGGGTCTAAAAAAGACCTCAGTCCTCAGTTGATGTTGTTGGCTTGTTGTTGTGGTCTTAAATTCCCTTCTATATGCCTTTTGGAAAGGGTAATACCTGTAGGCCTCTTATGTCTTTGAAATTAAGACATGTAGGACAACCAGAGTCCCTAACTTACATTTACTGGAATGATTTCCCATATAAAGAATTCCAAATGGATTCATAAAGCAAGCTGGCTTGGAATGTCTGTTCCCTGCTGAAAGACTATAGACATTCCAAGTCCACACTGGTCTACTTGGTCAATTTTGGTTGACCATAGTAATATCGTGATATTGCGATGGGAAATCTTTCTCCATATTATCATGGTCGCATGACGATATGAAACGATAGGTCTTCTGGGCAAAATGTGTAGTTTTTAAAATATTTTTAAACTTCTTTTTTAAAGTAATGTATTGGGTATAAAGCACAATATGGCTTAATCCCTTCAACAAGTCTGTTTTCGCTTCGTTCAGGTGATGAGCTTGTGATCCAGTGTTTTCCGCGACTCAGAATGGCTTTGTTCACAGTGAACTTGTTTATTGCGTGTGCAGGCAGTTTAGCATGCATTTGGGAATGCAGCGGCCACCGGTTATGTTTTATTATCGTGGCAGATGATTACAGCATTTCACAAGATTTGTTATTATATTCTAATTTTTTGGCTCCATAAAACACCAGTGTTGTTGGCGCCTGTAACCTAGTGGGCAATGCGTCGACATAGTGTCGTTGCGCTTCGGGCGTCGCAAGTTCGAGTCCCGGCTAGCAGACCTTTCCCGATCCTGTCCCCTCTCTCTCTCCCGCTTCACTTCCTGTCAGATTTGATCTATCCTATCTAATTAAAGGCAAAAACGCCAAAAATAAATCTATAAAAAAAAAAAAAAAACACCAGTGTGAATGGAACTAGACTAAGACAGTATACCACATATAAAAAGAGGGTTGAGTCCCCTTTAAAGTTCAGGTACAAGTCAATTCACTGACTTTTTTGTGACTTAAGTTTTCTTAGTTAAGAACATAGGTTAGAGTTCTTAATTGTGAACTCTCAAAGTGCATTAGATAGAATAATTAAATTTCCAAAATGTACAAAAATGTATTTTTTCCCAATTCTTCATGTCTTTTTTTTTTTTTTTTTTTTTTTTTTTTTTTAAGTATCGCAATAAATATTGTATCGTGGACTTCATATCGTGATATTATGGTATCGTAGGGCTGTGATGATAAACACATTACTGCAGTATTGAGATGCAGCAGTTATTATAGGCCTACTTATTTCTGTTCTGTTTGTTCGAATGTTTCAAATGAGAGAGGCTCTGGTGCTATCACTTGGATTTTTTCCTTTCTGTCATTTTTGATAAGAAGATTCTTGTCTTCTGTCATACAGATAAGAATAACACATTTGCTCTTGATCTTGTGGTCACAAAAATGACAGAATTCGGTGTAGACTAAAATAAAATAAGCCAAATAAAAAAATGAGAGAAATTTCGTTTAGGACTATTTATTTTAATCCTTTTATAAAAGGAGTACGATGAATAGTCCTAAATGAAATTTAGGACATTGATGTTTTATTTAGTTTTTCTCTCTACACAGAAGCGCTGCAGGTGCGTGGATTCTTCTGATGTTTGTGCTGCTATTTGCACATGTACTGAGTTCTCATTTATTTGAAATCTAATTTAAGGTTCTAATTTTTGATTAACGATTGGTTAACGAGCGTCGGTTGTTGGTCAGGAAAATGAACCAAAATAAACCGCATGCCATGCGTGCCCCTGACCAAAAAAAAAAACATGAAATTATATTTATTTCTACAATGTTGTTGTTTATATATATATATATATATATATATATATATAATATATATATATATATATATATATATATATATATATATATATCTTTTGAGTTTTCAAGTTTGACTTGTTCTTTCTGCAATTTTTTTAGGTTATCATTATTTTAATAATTTATTGAACAAAGAATGGGTTACAAAAGATGACAAAAACTGTTCAGCAATTCCTATTAAACTCAAAAGATATAAAAAAAAAAAAACAACAACAACAAAGTTATCGAAATAAATATTATCTTATGTTATTGTTGTTAATATAATTTGCTGTTTTAATAAGAAGACTGCTTTATTATTATTCATTTCCATGTTAATTTACAGGCTACATGTGTTGTTGATCATAATGGCCCTTTCACACAAGACGCAGAATGCGCTGTGCTATAAAACCCATTATTTCAATGGCTTGCACCGCGGGAGGTCGGTTTGTTGCTGCGTTGACCAAAGCACATGCGCACCGGAGCGCACCATTGGCAACAGTTGGGGTGCGATAAACCGCCAAACTGTGTGATTTGTTGCTGCCTCAATTAGTCTCCTCCGCGTCACTATAGCGCCATTTTGGATAGTATCCCCTGGATGCAAACAGCGTACCCTGTTCTCTGTCAGCTGCGACACACGGATACTCTGTTTTCGTTCAAATCAAAGCGTACATACACGTAGAAAACGTATCCGTTTGTTGTGGCTGACACAGAACAGTGTGCGCTGTTTACGTCCAGTGGATATTTTCCAAAATGTTGCTATGGTGACATAGAGGAGACTAATTGTTGACAAAAGTCATTATTTTTGTTTTCTTTGCGCACAAAAAGAATTCTCATAGCTTCGTAAAATTATGGTAAAATTAATGTCTTTCATACGTTTCTGGGCCTTGACAGTGTCATTTACTTGGCAGTCAATGGGACAGTCAAAAAGCTACCAGTCATCCAAAATATCTTAAATTGTGTTCCGAAGACAATAGAACCTTTTACGGGTTTGGAACGACATGGGGGTAAGTGATTAATGACAAAATTTTAATTTTTGGGTGGAGTAACCCTTTAACGCCATTATGTTGTTCATTCAGACCGATTTGTGAATGCGGAACAAGCATAAAAACAAGAACATAACCAGTCATGTTCAGTCATATCGCAATGGAGGCATTGCCTCCTCTCACATGACTTTCACCCATTCATTCTCAGTTACCCCCCACCAAACTCACTGCATGCTTTAGGGGGTCTGTTAAATCTCAGTGGGCTCAGGGGAGGCAAGAGAGACTTTTTAAGCTGTATGTTGTTCATTTAATTGGGTGTGTATTTACATGTGTGTTGATGCTTACAGGGAGGCCGTTGTGGAGGGTTCCCTCACTCACCCGTTCGCCCTCACCCTTTATGAAGAGACGCTCTATTGGACAGACTGGCAGACCCGATCCATCCACGCCTGCAACAAGCATAGCGGAGAGAAGCGGAGGGAAATTCTTAGCGGCATATACTCGCCGATGGACATCCAGGTGCTGGGCCAAGAGCGGCAGCCCAACAGTGAGTCCACACATCTCAGAAACTCACAGTACTAGTTGATAGATGGTTGGGTCTTTGTCAAACCAGAACAAAATACACATTTTTATCCCAGGACCCATGAGGTTTAAGTGCTGTTTTGAAGCTCTAATACACATCAGATTTTCACAGTCCGTGTTTGTGAAGGAATACTAATGTTCAATGTTGGACTCAGGTTCCCTCAAGAGATCCTTCACATTCCATGTTTAATTTTTTAGGTCGTTCTTTCAGCACTTACTGTACTGTCTCTTTGTAAAAGTGTCGGCCTTTTGGCCCATGAGGCAATCTGGGGAGAATAGTTCTCAGGGAATGAAATTTTTCAAGTGTCCTGCATTCCACTCTGAACAAATAAACACAGTTCCTCAGTGGAGACGGGGAACAGTCCCAGCACGATCCCAGCTCCACCTTAGTCTGTGTGTGTGTGTGTGAGGATGTGGGTGTGGATTGCTCTGAAACATTTAACAGCCTGCAAAGACCCCACTAGGTAAATGTTTGTTGTGTTGGAGGTAAGATAATAAAGGAAGGATGAAGCAACCACCATGCAAACAAACAATGAAGATCTAGACCAGTGATTTCAACCAGGGTGGTTCAGGCTCCAGTGGGCATTTGGAAAAAAATATTTTTTTTCTTAAAACATAAATATATAATATAAAAGAGGAAAGCAATTGTAAAATATTCTTAAACTTCTGATAAACAAAATAAATAAACAAGATGTGAAAATGGTTCAGCAGAGTATTTAAAATATGTATTTTACTAATATTATAATGTATAAAACTACTTATAAATCTAAGAGGAAAAGAAATGTTTGTTATTAATATTATTTTAATTGTGATTCGTTTGTGAGAATGACACTTGTAGCATTATTTTTGACTCTGGACCACAAAAACAGTCTTAAGTATTGTATTTAACGCCAAAATCATTAGGATATTAAGTAAAGATTATGTTCCATGAAGATATTTAGTACATTTCATACCTTAAATATATCAAAACTTTATTTAATAATATGCATTACTAAGAACTTCATTTGGACAACTTTTATCCTAACAAAAACATACATCAATTGATGATGATGATGATGATAATAATAATAATAATAATAATAATAATAAAGTAATACTTAATATTATTTATTAGTATTATTGATGTTATAAATGTATATCATTTCTGATATTTTCTTAAATATATGCATGTATATTATAAGGTTGCATAGTCAAGCATTATACTTTGTCCTCAAAAATGTGCCTGTATTGGTATTTTGTGAATTTCCTCATGTGTCCTTGAACTGTGGACCAGTCATCAGTCAATGTGCTGGGCAGACACCACATCTGCGAGCAGCACGGACAAGAGGGGGGTAACAAGTGTCAGGGCCATCTATGTTTTCCTGATGGAGCAGATGCGTTTTCTGAGAGGCTACGACAAGCAGTGCGTGACCTGGTGGAAATGGAAAAACCTGTTACAGGAAATAAAATGTTTTGCTGCCACCTGCTTTTGTTCAGGGGTTGCAGTTTTGTTTGGGAACTGAGCAGTGTTGTTTTGTACCTCTTTTGTAATCTGTTAAGTCACAGGTGAATAGGAAGTTCAGGGCCATTTGGTGCCAAATAATGCATCATGTGAGCAAAATCTCAATAGAGTTTCTCAAAAGTCTCTTACATGTTCTTTACATACACCTTGCAGAATCTGCAAAATGTTAATTATTTTAACCAAAAATAAGAGCGATCATACAAAATGCCTGTAACATATAGTCCACAAGAGAAAAAAATTATATAATTATATATTGAATTTATAAAAATTACCACATTCAAAAGTTTACATACACTTGATTCTTAATACTGTGTTGTTACCTGAATGATCCACAGCTGTGTTTTTTTAGTGATTGGTCTTCATGAGTCCCTTGTTTGTCCTGAACAGTTAAACTGTCTGCTGTTCTTCAGAAAAATCCTTCAGGTCCCACAAAATTCAGTTTTTTCAACATTTTTATGTATTTGAACCCCTTCCATCAATCACCGTATGATTTTGAGATCCATCTTTTCACACTCAGGACAACTGAGGGACTCATATTCAACTATTGCAGAAGGTTCAAACTCTCACTGATGCTCCAGAAGGAAAAATTATGTATTAAACTTTTTAAATTTGAAGATCAGGGTAAATTAATTTCTTATTTTGTCCTCTGGGAACTACCTTATGTAGCATTAGGACAATATTAAATGAAATGTGTGTATATATATATATATATATATATATATATATATATATATATATATATATATATATATATATATATATATATATATATATATATATATTTAGGCATGAGAAGAAAAATGTCATTCAAATGTATATTCTGTTAAAAAATGTAGACCCCCTGGCTCTTAATGCATTGTGTTCCTTGTGGAGCATCAGTGACCATTTGAACCTTCTGTAATAGTTGCATGAGTTTCTCAGTTGTGAAAAGATGGATCTTAAAATCATAGTCATTGCTGGAAAGGGTTAAAATAGACAAAAGTGCTGAAAAACCAAATCATTTTTTGGACCTGAAGGATGTTTCTGAAAAACAGTAAGCAGTTTAACTGTTCAGGACAAACAAGGGACTCATGAACAATTATCACTAAGCAAAAACAAAAACACAACCATGGTTATTTATATACCAGATATGTTAGTGCTCTGACACATTAATCACCCTACCTGATGAACTTTCTCAAATTAAGGTGAGAATTTGGTGAACCATTCACACACTCTTTAGATCGCTGTGTTTTCTGGTCATTTTTTAACCAGGAGGTCACTGCTCTTTGCAGTAATGTCTAATAAACAATGGTTTTATAGCTTTCCTCTTTCCATGTCATTGCTCCACAGTTCAAACTCCATGCAGTGAAAGAAATGGAGGCTGTTCCCACCTGTGTCTCCTTTCTCCCATGCCACCCTTCTATAACTGTGCCTGTCCAACAGGGGTTAAACTGAAAGAGGACGGAAAGACTTGTCGACCAGGTAAAAAAAAAAAGTGTTGATTTGAATGCTTAAAAAGACCCATGATAGATAGATAGATGGATAGATAGATAGATAGATAGATATGGCTGCTTTACTATGAAGAGTATGGAGTGGTTTTGTTGCATTTATAATTTTATTATGATGTCCTTGCTCTCGAGCGTAAAATTAGATTTTTATGAACTGTGGCCTTTCATGGGCTGGTTTTGGTATGAGGATTGGCGTACTGTGCATCTATAAAACATTTGCTTGCCGTGCCGCACAGAAGACCATGACAGAGACTAATGTTTGACAGATGGTGGTTCATTTGGGTTTACAATTTAGTCAAAATCACTCTCCTCTGATTCAGCAATCATGAATCATAACCTTATTCCATAACAGCTGACACATTTCACTCCTTTTTTCTCATTGTCGTGGGAGTTTGAGCCTAGATGAAAAGCTGGTAGACCTAGGTCAAGGTCGCCATTTAGGTCAGTCTAAGTTTTGTGCGTTTAGGATCCAGTTCGGGAAACCATTTGTTTGAATTACTCAGGGGTTTGTATAGATTCCCTCATCTCCAGACTCCTTAAGGAATCCCCCTTTGCTCATTGTAAACTGAGGTCCTTGGAAATACCAGGGAATTTTAAAATGACATTTGTCAGGTCTGGAAAAGTCTTGGCACTACATAAATTCTTAGAAGTCATAGAAAGATCTGTTCGAATCATTTTTTTACATTGATTTTTTTTAATTGAAAGGGGTAAACAGTTAGCTGCTTGGTCAGAATTTGTTAAAAAAAAAAAAAAGAAAGAAAGAAGGAAAGAAAGAAAGAAAGAAATTACAAATTAATAAAGTCTCTAAAATTCAGTGGTGAAACTTTGCAAAAAGTATAGCGGGTCATTGATGTATAAGGATTTTCAACAGGCCAATTTTAAAATGACAATATCAGTTATAGTTGTTCAAACAATGTTGTGTACAAATAAATTAATATAAAAAAATTAAATTAAGTGATTTTAGTGTTTTCTCAACAGCCGTAGCTTTAAAACATGTGGTACGACCCTGATTTATATTAAAATTAATTAATTTCCTTAACACGCTGAACATGTTTTAGAAGTTCTTGGTAATTAAAGAGTTTAGAAACAAAGTGCTTGCATTTCTTTTGAGTTTTGTAAAAAATTCTCATATTTTTCTAAAATTTCAGAGTTGCCTTCTTAAATGTAGTTGGCAGACTTATTTTTCCTGTAAACGAATTAAAATTTACAAAAAGAAAATACCATTTACTTAACCACAGAAATTGAATTGAATTTGTTTTAATTTAATATAGTTATTATTATTATTATTATTATTATTATTATTATTATTATTGGTTTCACCACATGATGAGGGGTCACTTAGTGGATTTCAACATCATAGTTTCTTGATAATCACAGAGTTTGTTTGTATGTTATGATGGAAAATATCAATACAAATGCTTTGCAATATTATACAGGATTACAAAACACTTTGAAAATAATGCCAAATAGTGCAGAAAATTGATCTAAATAAATTACAAAGATGTTTCCAAAAAGGCAGTAATGGCAGGACGGTCGCACCACATGATATTTTGACACTGAATAACAGAAAAATTACAAATAACTAATGTTTTTTGAAAAGTTAAAGTGAGTACACACATGGAAGAGGTTCTTCATATATATGGCATCAATTTTATGCATTTAAACCAATTTTTAACTGAAAAAATTCAGTCGGACAGAGAATTTTTAATGAGGACGTACATTTAAGCATTAAGGGCTATTCTAAAATCAGGCTTCACCCCCTGGCTTGCTCAAGGATTTTTTTTCCCAGCCTCACCAGAACAGACTTGTCCATTGTATCTGTGCACCCAGCCTGTTAATGACAGACTGCTCTTTTATTAGAAAAAAATACATTCACCCCTTCCCAAGTTGCTCTGCCTTTCTACTTGAATTTATAACTCCTTCAAATTTGAGGCAGTGTATTCCCAGGCCAGGAAACAATGAGAAGTATTCTTCAGGCCTTCATTCCAGTGGCGCAATTGAAACATGGAGTGCAGTCCAGAGTTGCGTTACCGGAGGACATGGGAGGTTGTCTGGCCAAATGAAACATATTCCCACTGACCTCAGGATTAAGCAACTCTCCTGAAAAGTTGACAACTAATCAGAGCAAACAATAGCCCGTTGTACTGGACTTTGATTAGCAGCTAGGCAAGGGCAAGACTGGGTCCGGTAGGACAAAGGATTAGCATGAGCAAACGTCCACACCTCGTACTTGTTTAGCTTGGATGGCTAAATTGAAGGCATTTGTTTTGGTTTTGTCAGACGTCCACTCGCTTTGATAACATGCAAGGCAGAACGAAGGACAAATTAAAACCAAAGAAGCCCCCCAAAAAAAGCTTGAGAAACCCTAGAGGAGCTGTTTTTTCCTCTTCTTATTGGTGTCAGCGCTGATGGATGTCACTACTTATTGGGTGCCGTGGACCGCAGCTGGTGTTGTGGGTACTGGAGCGTGCTCGGTTACAAAGAGAGATTAAATAAGGACAAGGTTGGACCTAATTGCTTCCACAGATTGGGTCTAGACAGATTCTACTGTTGGTATTTAAACCTGGCATGCGGTTTTTGTAATGGAGCAATGCGATCTCGCAGTGCAGCGTCTGCAGGGACAACTCTCCAATTCATGCTACTAATTGCTACTGTCAGACTCAGTTTTCTTTGACAAGCTGAGTCTGTGCCTTAGGCACGGTAGTAGTCTTAATACACACATTTGTAGACTTTTTGCGAGAGTTACTGCTGTCCTAATTGAAGTAGACAGTGCAGGTCAAAGGCCATGGCATCTCTAGTGCTTGATGAATCTTTTACAAGATAGACAAAAGAGCAGATGTCTCTGTTGATTTCATGCTCAACCGTTTAACTAAATCTTAATCTTATTCCCAGGAGCGGAACAGGTGCTTCTACTGGCTCGTCGCACCGACCTTCGGCGGATATCCCTGGACTTACCTGACTTCACGGACATCGTCTTGCAAGTCAGTGACATCCGACATGCAATCGCCATTGACTACGACCCGGTGGAAGGATACGTCTACTGGACAGATGATGAGGTGAGGGCCATCCGTCGTGCCAGAATTGATGGAAGCGATGCTCAGACTTTGGTCACCAATGAGATCAACCATCCTGATGGAATTGCGGTGGACTGGGTGGCACGTAATCTCTACTGGACGGACACAGGCACCGATCGCATCGAGGTGACTAGACTCAACGGCACTTCTCGACGCATCCTCATATCTGAGAACTTGGACGAGCCACGAGCCATCGTCTTGGATCCCGTAAATGGGTACGGAAATATTTCATTTCTGAGATCTCCGAGGAGAGTTCTTTAAGAATTAGCATTGTAATTTATCTTCTTTGCTTTTATGCAGATACATGTACTGGACTGACTGGGGCGAGATGCCCAAGATAGAACGAGCAAACCTGGATGGCACAGACAGGGTTGTGCTGCTCAACACATCCCTTGGTTGGCCCAACGGTTTGGCCATTGACTACATCGCAGGAAAGCTTTACTGGGGTGATGCCAAAACGGACAAAATTGAGGTAAGTCAGCTAACATTTCACTTTGAAGTGCTGTCGCAATGTTTGCTCATTAGTTTTCCTTTCACCAGAAGCATATACGAGTAGCAGTGAAATTTTATGGTGTTCCATGCTCGACAATAGCTGAATTGAGACTCAAGCTTTGGTGCTGATTGAATAGTCTGAGTATGTGAATTAATGAGAGAGGACCTGAGGACTAGTAGAGAGTCCAAGGGAGAATTCCTTGTTGAAAGTGAGCAGCGAGTCCTTCAAGTACTTCCCTGAAGTGATCAGCATATGTACACTTTGCTAATGGCCTTTTGGAAGGGCATTTCTTGAAGGGATCCAGTTGTTTTTTCAAAACAGCCGTTTGAATCGCCCCCTTCCTGCAGTGAGCAGAATTGCAGTTTGAAGAGTATATCGAGTGCACATTCATCATTGGCAATGAAATTTATCAAGCTGTTGTTTTAATGTGAACTGTTTCTAGAATCTGATGCTGACTGTGTAATCTAAAAACAACAGAAAAAGGGACACTAGTCATCCGGACTAGTTTCCTTACTTTTGTTTTTGTTTGAAGACCCAACCGTTGTGAATCCTCAAGTGTATTTGAAAGCTTTTCTTGTGTCAGGTTTCATATTTAGTTGGATTATTTTCTGTTTTAGCATTCTAACTTGGGCATTAGACCAAATGTCTTGATTTATTCTGTCGTAATTTCTCTCTGTCTGTTTTTGTTTCCTCAGTGTCTGTTCTTTTGTGGCACAGACTTCGCGGTCTGGGCGTTTTCGTGGTTTTGGCATTGTGTAATTAGTCAGCTACCTGTAGGCACAGGTCCCTGGGTGTCATAATACAGAGGGTTTTCATTCAGTCAGTATGCCTGAAAGCCTGTCGTGTAAACACAAAAGAAGCTAAGGAAACATCCCCCTCTTATTTTCTCGCGCTCGTTTGCTTTTCTTCTCACGCTGACTCTCAACAACCTTTCCAAACCTGACTCTCAGTATCTTTGTATACTTTGACTAATAATCTCTGATATGTAGACATCATTTCTGCTACTCTGTGAAGAAAATGTAAATGTTGTATATAATATAAAACAATAAAATAATAAAATATATACAAATGATAACAATGCAAGTGTGTGGCAAGTTCAGGTAAGCGCTTTTAAACTGCATTCAAAGGTTAGATATTATTTATTGATGCACTAAATCCTGGCGAATTTGCAGACAGTCACAGCCAGCAAAATGCCATCACAACTAACCTGTTTGTAACCCAGGGCTTGTTTTAATCTGCCAGGTTCCCTGCTGTGGCATTTAAAGTGAAGGGGCAGTAGGACAGGCTGGCCAAGGGTGAACAGCAGGGCAAGGGTGGCCTAAAAACCACCAGGACTCAGCGCGAGTCCCTGTTTGTGTGCACTGTGCTTTACTCTCTCTTTGAGATGCAGAGGTGTTTTCTGTGGCTGTCAAAGGGAGGAACGAGGTGGTGTTTTCCTGTGTTAAAGCTGGGCTGAATGAGTTGAGGATTAGGGCACTCCTGCTGACAGATTGAGCTTGGTAAAAGGCCAGATGCTCATTGAAGTCCACGTGCAACACCTTCTAGAATAATCCTCCCCCAAACATCCCAATGGAGGACTACTGAGTGCTGCTACTCTCTTTTAAAGCTGTGTTATTTTGCGATTGTATCAGTTCAGCCATTCAGCAATAGAAAACCCATTTTTTTTTGAGAATCAACGTTTGGTTGTTTACCATCACTCAGGAACGTTGTATTTCTCAGAGGTTGCTCTTTCATACCTCAAGAGTTTTAATGAAGAGCTCGGTTATATTTCATTACGTTAAAACCTTGTGTCTAATGGTTTTCCTTAAAATTTAGGGCTGCCCCCTAGTAGTCGACTAATATTAGTCAGCGAGAAGAGGCTTGGTCGACCAAAATTTTATTAATCGCTTAGTCACAGAAAAAAAAAAAAATCCACAGGTAGAGGCAGAGTCATGCAGTCCATGATGGACAGATTGTTAACGGCTGGTCTATGTGGTAATATGGGCAGGTAATTGGGCAGGACATCCGGATGCTCACTTTTCATTCATCAACCTCAAATATGTAGTATCAATCACTCAGCCGCTCAATCTAATGCCAACCTAGCAAAATGCTGTCACTTGCACTTAAAATCCTCTGTCATTTTTGGTCATACAAATAAAAGTAATACATCTTTTGAATCTGTGAAGACTCTACATTTATTTGTGTGCACTTAGAATAACAATGAAACATTGTGCTTTTGTAAAAACTGCCGTCCCAGTTTCTAAACTTCTAAACTCTAAACTGTATACGGTACTTGCCTTACAGACATGAAAAAAGTTGCCGACTTCATCTCTTAAGATGAAAACAAAGGCACTAGTTTATCAATAAATTATTAAAATGTTAATGCAGTCTCTGTTTTTCCCTGACACATTCATAATTATTATAGCTGCCGGTGCTCTGTGGCAAGCTTCTTTGGTCTGTTTGAGCACTTATTAAGCTATAATAGCAATTAAATGCTCATTATTATGATTTATATGATTTAAACATGCGACTAGTCGACTAGAAAAATCTTTAGTCGAGGGCAGCCCTACTAAAATTCCTTGGGAGGAATAAAAATAGACACTGATAAGAAATTTGTAGCTGTAAAATGAGTAGCATAGCTCAGATAATTTTGCATTGCTCAAATAATTCTCTGAAAATGTGTAAAAAGTGTTCTCACTGATCAATGTCCTTGCTACCTTTCTGGGCATTGAACGTGTCAGTTGCGTTGTTGTCTATGCAGAGTCAGAAAGAGTCAGAAAGCTCTTGGATTTCATCCAAAATACCTTAATTTGCGTTACGAAGGTGAACGAGGTCTTAGAAAGACATGAGGGTAAGTAATTAATGACAGAATTTTGCATAAACTATCCCTTTAAATGTTTCTCCTTAAGGAAACTACAAAAATTTTTTAAAGAATTGAGAAAATTTGGCAGATCTGCTTAGCAGAAGACTCCATTAATTTGCTCTCCATTTAATCTCATTAGCATGTAGGACAAACAATTGAGAAATTAAAGACTTCATTTGTGATTTTTCTGTCCCTTTGAAAGTGGTTTGAAGGGATATTCGGGACACACTCTTTCTCCTGCCCGGCTGAGGAGGGAAGCCCTGTGGTCATGTGTTGAGAGCTGACCCCCTGCCTATTCCAGAACAAAAGCTGCACAGAAAAGAGGCGAAATCTCGTGGAGGTCCTCCTCCATCCACGCACACCACCCCACCCCTGCACCAGATGCACTTTTTGGGTGGCTGCACCGCATTCCCCAGCCTCCCAGCAGCTGACAAGTGTGTTCTGTTCTCTTTTCTCACAAGAGTTCTTCAGATTCACCTTAATGGAGGCGGAGGCCATTCTTTAGCTGGCCCACTTACCCTCTGAAAGGAAGAAAAGCCCTTGAAGTGCTAATCGGCGGAGTTGCAGCACGGCCCGACCATCAGTAATTTCTCATTAAAGATTTTCTTTTTTGCATACTGATGCTCCCTTACCTCATTTCAGCTGCCCTTTTTGTTTTGAAAGGGCCGATTCTGGACTGCCTCCGAACAGAGTCACATTTACATGTTACTGTTTGCCTTTTTTTTTTCACCCGCTTGGTTTCTTTTGGTTGATGGTGGGTGTGAGGGAGGGCGGCTCTTTTTTAGGAGCTGAAAACAACATTAAGTTTTAAATGAGGAGTTTTGAAAAGTGCCTTCTGGCATTTGGAATGTGGCTGCTCACTGCCTGAATGGTTATAAATAGAGGAATGGAGGCTTTCGGGCCCTCCTCCCTCCCTCTTGCCTTCTTGCTTCCCCCCCCCTTTAACACGGCTGGTGATAGGCCTTGTCTGAAAGGACTTTTTTTACCTTCCTGCTTGAAGAGTTGAATTGCATTTGGGGCTAAGGACATTTCCATTGTTAATCTTTCATGTTTGTGAAAGGACCATGTAGCAGTTTCTCCTGCCTGTTTTTGACATGATTTTTAGGTTTGACAAAGTTTTTATTTATAGTGTATGACTGTCATTTGGTTTTATAGGGGTAGTTCTCCCAAAAATTGAATATTCTGTCATTTTGTCTTATTTTACTTAGTTTACAATTAATTAACAAAGACATTCTAAAAAAATATATAATATAATATACTCCAGGAGAAATTTTGAAGAATTGACTGGTCACTTATTTCACAAAAGTGCCACTTCCTTCTAAGTCCTCTGAAACAATTTGATAGCTGTGTGAGAGACAGACCAATATTTAGTCATTATTCTCTAAAAATCTTGAATATATCAAAGGCTTTTTGAGGAAAACATTCCAGGATTTTCTCCATATAGTGGACTTCAATGGGAATCAACAGGTTGAAGGTCCAAATTGCAGTTTCAATACAGCTTTAAGAGGCTCTACACAATCCCCTTTGAAGAATAAGGGTCTTATCTAGCATTGATTGAATGATTGGTAATTTTCTAAAAAAAAATAAAATGTATATACTTTTTAACCACAAATGCTCATCCTGCACTAGCTCTGCGTCCACGACTTCATGCATTACATAATCATGCTGAAAAGATCATCTCATTTTCTCCTTTAACTTCAAAATTGTTTAGCATCGTTGTTTAAGATACTTTCGTCTGTCACGTGACTTTTCCAACATGACTGTAAAGTTGTGGACGCAGAGCTAGTGCAAGATGAGAATTTGTGGTTAAAGTACATACATTTTTTTTTTATATATATATAAAATGACTGATCGTTTTGCTATATTTGTCATCTCGAAGCTGCAATGAAACCTCAATTTGGACCTTTAACCCGTTGGCTCTCATTGAAGTCAGGTATATGAAAATAAAATCCTGGAATGTTTTCCTCAAAAACCTTAATTCCTTTTTTGACTGAAGAAAGAAAGACATGAACATCTTGGATGACATGGGGGTTAGTAAATTATTAGGAAATGAATACTGAAGTGAACTAATCTTTTAAAGCCTTCGTGTTTAAAAGGCTGTGCATTTGTTGCAATGATTTGTTCCCGAATTGTTTCTCGCACAAAGAGTTCATAAGACTTGATATATAGTGCATGAATCATATATGAACTACTTAAAATACTTTTAAGATGTTTTGCCTCCTTTCTGAAGCTTAAAAGTCTCTAGTTATTCACTAAAAGGCAACCTGGAAGTGAGTAAATCTTCATTTTGAGTTGAACTGTTTCTTGAATGATGTAAATGGCCACTAAGAAACTTTTCACTACGTAGATGTTTGCATTTGTGGTCAACCAACCAGACATGTCCTCACCTTCACATTACAGAGCTCCAACTGGTGTTTCAGGTTTGCAGCCTGTTCTCTTAAATGACCGAAAGATCGTTTTGAATGTGTTCCAAGAACATCCCCTTTCATCTCAGGTCCCGTACGTCTGAAAAGGAGGCTTGATTATTGGCACTTGCACTGGAAGTTTTTTTCTTAAACAGTACGGGAATTGTGAGGCTTTCATTTCTGTCGCTCTCGCCGTGTTTTCGCCTCTTTTTCGAGCAGTCAAACTCACCCCCTTCCTCACTCCGCCCCTTTGAACCCTTTAGAAGTCGCCGCAGACCCCCTCAATTCACCCCCTCGGTGTAGAGATGTTTAAGATAACTCATTTGACTGATGTGCCGTCCCTGGTGTAGAAAGTCCCCTGCTTTGTGGGGCAATTATGTAGATTCTGCTTTCACAGAGTCTTTTGTGACCCTGATTGCGAAGTGCCATGGGTGCCCTCTGGGTTCCCATAAAGGCAAATATGTAGAACAGAGTGAAGCAGAACTTGCGCAAAACAGGAGGGCTTTTTTAGGGTCGTCTCAAGCAGAGATGTGTAGATTGTTGAGGGAAGAGTTTGTACGCTGGTTTGAAGAGGGCATCATAGGGTCATCATAAAAGTTAAAAAAACATTGTGTATACCAGTCAGCTGTTTGTATTTCATTTTATGTGTATTTATTTTTTTTATACATATTTGTATTCTCTATTCACGTTGCTTAATAGCTACATTGTTCCCTATTTCCCCTTCCCTTAAAGTCTTAATTTTCCTCTCAATAAAGCTATTTGACTACAATGAATCCTGAAGTGCATTTTGATGGCCCTTCAGTATGGCAACACCGTGACAATGAAAAGCAACAGCTTGAAAGAGGGCTTTATTTGCGGCGGAACGAAGTGAGGTGGCCGAGGGCTCGTCTGCTGATGGATGCTGGCAAAAAAAAAACATAAGTGTGAAGAGGATCAATAATGCTTTTCTCTAAAGTCCCCCCAAAGCGTTTGCACCAATGGCCCTGGCACATTGTGGCCGGCGGGAGCCGTGAAACTTGATTTGCGCAGGGTTTTTCCAGCGAGGGGCCTCTTGCTAAAACATTGGCCATGCTAATGATAGCTCCTTTGTCTATGAGTTAGCGGCACATCCAAGGCCCATCAGAGTGAGGGCTGTTTTGATTTGGACCATAGTGGTAGAATAAGCTGCTTTGAAGAGGCTGCGAGCTTCAGATTCTGCTCCGCTTACATGCGGTTCGTACAGGTGATGGATGTCCCCCACACAAGTCGGGCAGACATCCAGAGTCTGCTTTCCCAACTTCCTTCCCAGGCAGGAAAGAGGCATAGTATGGTACATTATATTATGCATGTACATATATTATATAAAATTTTGTTCTGTTCTATTCTCAGGGTTCGTACAAGGTGCTTAAAGTACTTGAATTTTACTTTTAAAAGTTTAAGTTCTGGGAAAGCCCTTAAAAATGGCAGTATTCCTGAAGAGGTACTTGAAAAGTGCTTGAATTATTGAAAGACAATGTATCTATGAAATAAGTGTTAATTTTTTTTATTAAACACATCTTTTCACGCAATAAAAACTATATATATACTTCATTATATATTCCATTTAAAGTCATTGCTATCAAGCTAAACCAGTAGTAGTACTGAAAGTGTCATGTAAACATGCCTGAAGACGGAAAAAGGGGAACGGATTAACCAAATCAATTAAGTGAGTCAATTAAGCTGGAGCTGCTCCAATTGATTCAAACTCCTGACTTACTAGCAAAAACCAGATCAAATTAAAAGAGCTATTCATTTTCAAATTTAGCATCGCTTGTAATGATTTCAAAGTGCTCTAATCGGATTGGATATTGCGAGTCATTTGGGCTTCAAATCTCATTTTGCAAATCATTTGATTTAGATCAGGACTTCAAAGCGGGTTTGAGAATTATTTGACTTAGATCGAAACTTTGCATGTAGCGAATCAATTGTTTTAGGTCGGAACCTTGCTTTTTGCGAACCATGCCTGTTCTGAAATAATGGTTTGCAAATCATTATTCAGATCGGGAGCGTGCATCACAAATCATTTGATTTATATCGGAACCTAGGAGTGCGAATCGCGAATCATTTGGTTGAGATCGGGACTTCTTAGCTGTTTTGCACAATCAAAGAAGTAGTGCTTGAAAAGTCCTGGAATTGTATTTTACAGTATCTGTACGAACTCTGTGTACTCCAAAAAGTTTGTAGTACAAAAATAAAATGACTAATAGCCAATATTACAAAATATAATGTTTAAAAAGTGTATGAATTACTTGTTTTTCTAAAGAAACGTACAAAAACGACACCAACAGATAAAGTTAAAGTGGGAGCCCGCGCCTCTCTTGCCTCCCCTCAGCCCATTGAGTTTTAACTGACCCCCTAAAGCATGTTGTGAGTTTGTTGGGGGTTAATTGAGAATGAATGGGTGAAAGTCATGTGAAATGAGGTAATGCCTCCATCACGATATGATTGGATATGACTGGTTATGTTCGCCTGTGATTGGTTCATGTGATAAATCCCGCCCTCTTGTGCTCATGCACGTTCTGCACATTGCAGATCAGTCTGAATGAACAATATAATGGTGTTAATGGGAAGACTAATTTAAAAAAGCAAGTAAACAACACACTTAATTTAGCCACTTTGTTACATATGTATATGTGTGACTTTGGACCACAAAACATAAGGGTACATTTTTCGAAACTTGAGATTTGTACATCATCTGGAAGCTGAATGAATAAATAAGCTTTCCACTGAAGTATGGTTTGCTAGGATAGGACAATATTTGTCCGAGATGCAACTATTTGAATATCTGGAATCTGAGGGTGCAAAAAAATCGAAATATCGAGAAAATCACCTTTAAAGTTGTCCAAAGTTCTTAGCAATGTATATTACTAATCAGAAATTAAGTTTTGATACATTTATGGTAGGAAATGTACAAAATATCATCATAGAACACAATCTTTACTTATATACAGTTTTTTGGCATAAAAGAAAAATCGCTAATTTTGACCCATACAATGTATTTTTGGTTATTGCTACAAATGTTTTGTGGCCCAGGGCATAAGTGTGTGTGTGTGTGTGTGTGTGTGTGTGTGTGTGTGTGTATACACACAGAATGTGTTATCCTGTAATATTGGGCAGAAAAACTGTAACATAGAACCAGTGCCCATGACGTAGGTATGGCGACTGGTCTCCGCTGTAGTTTTCTCACTAGAATTCGCTCAAATGCAACAGAATTGCAAGTTTGCGCCTCTGTGCGGGCCAAATCCAGCCAGTGGTAGTCCAAGCCAAACAGCACTATAGTTAATTGCCTGGTAACAGTTTGTTGCTGTTGCTGGCTGTTTCACCATGAGGTCTTAAACTTTGATGTTCCAGGCTCCAAGGATACACAGTTTCACTTGAATTATAGGGGTATAAAAGACACCTGACTTTCGTAATATTTTCCATCTCCTGTGGCCAGCACTGTGCACACCATCCAGCAATTCTTTCACTCATGCAGTTTTTTGGTAATTTTGTTTGAGAAAACAAATACGCTCAAATGTACAATTTTTACAGGCCAGCAGGGCTTTGACGGACTGCAGAAACGCTCAAAATTGCTCTTAAGCGTGATGAATTAGAAGAATAGATGGTTGCGTGTGCAACCAAAGTGTTTTATGTGTTCTTAAGTAATGGTTACATTTTAAAAGACCAAGTTGGTTTTCCTTGAAAAAGAACCATTAGCATTTGTTTAGTTTTACAGTTTTTTGCAATAACATCACCTTGTAGATCTCCACAATGGTTTTCACTCATTAGAAAAACTAATAGGATACCAAATCCTAGAAGAATATACCTTCCAATCTACAATATACCTTTTCCAATATTGTTTTTTTTTTTTTAAGTCGTGATACGCTAAAAAAAATAGATCAGCCGTCCCCAAATATTGTGTTTTATTGTGCTTATCACCACACCCACATTTTTATGGTAAAATTAAAAGATTTTTGTTATTTTAGAAACATTTTTTGACAAATGTAATTATTAAAACACTTGGCAATTCAATACCTTTTTTTTTTTTTTGTAAAGGGTGTTTGTCTCTTTTTAATTCATTTTGTAAACAGTGGGTTGGTACTTCTGCAGCGATGTAGTGTGATTTTGAAGTTAGAGCAGTTCACACAGAGCTAGATAAGACAAGCATTTGAGGTTAAAAAGTATATAAATTTGTAAAATGTTTTTAGAAAATAACTGATTGCTTCGCTAGATAAGACCCTGCATTTTAGAAAGTTAAACCTCTGGGGCACCATTGAAGTCCTCTATATGGAGAAAGAATGACATGAATTTCTTTACGACTGAAAAGACATTAATGTCTTAGATGACTTCTCCTCTAAGGCTTTCATATTGTACACTAAGTATGCCCCAAATAATATAACATGACAATCTGTATGGTATTTTTATTACTACTTATTATTCTGATTATCATATTTTGTAACAAAAACAGAGCTCCTTTTTCTAAGCTTTCATACAACACCGTATATCTATCAGTTGTCTTATCAACTAGAAAATGCTGTTTATTATCACTTATCGGGTGCCTCATTCTTTTACAAGCAGATTGTCTTTATCTCTCTCTCGCACATTACGAGTGAGACTCGTGAAAGTGTAGCGTCTGGCACCCTCGGCCTGGTTTCACTCAGCCGTCCTCGTCGTTCCTGTCCTGTAGCTCAGTTATTGCCACCGCAATCCATCTCATTTCCTGAGGGATGTTCGCCACTGTCCCACATCTGTCAGGGGGAGGGTGGCGAAGGGGAAAGACGCCCAGCTCTCCGCTCCTGTTCTGGAGATGTTCGCGGATTATTAACGTAATACAGCAGCGGTTGTCCCAGTTTTTTTTTTTTTTTTTTGCAACAGTGTTGTGGTAAGCAGTCACCGGCAGCTGTCGACTCTGCTGTCTGCTCGCAATGCATCCCATATGTACCCCAGAGAAAACACATTGTTTCTGAATTTACAGCCAATTGAGACGCCATTTCAACTTGTAGCTTTCTGGTCGGGTTAGACAAACCTTTGGCTGTCCCAGGCGGAGCAGTATACTACTGTAGACAGATCAGCATGGGGAGATTTAAAGCTTACGTGAGTCAAAGAACATTACGACTCTGTTGCTTTCAGTTCAGGGTGGTGCATCAGGAGTTTCTGAAAGAATTCCCGTCGCTTCATAAAATTACGATTGAACCACTGATGTCACATGGACTATTTTAACAATGTCCTTACTACCTTTCTGGGCTATGAACGTGTCAGTTGCGTTGCTGTCTATGCAGGGTCAGAAAGCTCTCAGATTCATCAAAAATATCTTAATTTGTGTTGCGAATATGAATGATGGTCTGACGGTTTTGGAACAACATGAGGGTGAGTAAATAATGACAGAATTTTTATTTTCATCTCTTTAACGAAACACACTCTACTATACTAGTTCACCCAAAAATTTAATTGTCATTTAAGATTCACCCTCATGTCATTACAAACCCATTAAAATATTTTTATTTTTAAATAAACCTGACAGATGTCTATCCATCTATTAACAGTTTAGGTAATCTTAAAGATCCAAACCTTTATATGGTATAATGAATTCATATGTATCAAGCAGTTTAATCCAGCCTTGTGAAAAAATTCAACATTCACTTTATATGGTGAGCCACTTTTTTGATCCCTTTAAAGTCCCCATGAAATCAAAATTAGTTTTTTTAGCTTTTGGTATGAATATGTTAGCCTTAAGGTGATCTATAAGCTAGTGTGCTCCAAAACAACGACAAAATTCACATTCACAAGATATGAGCATTCAAAACTTAGTCTTGTCACTTCCGCCAATATGAATCAACGATTTTTGACATCACGCTGCTCGTCAAGATTCTCATCAAGCCTTCTGTCCAGTCAAATGCTCTCTAGAATCTGCCCCCTACACTATAATTAGAAGCTGAAGCTGCGGCTGAGATTGTCACTTGTGAATGAAGCAAAAGCAGTAATATTGTGAAATATCTGTACTGTTTAAAATAACAGTTTTCTATTTGAATATGTTTTAAAATTTAATTTATTCCTGTGGTCAAAACTAAATTTTCAGCATCATTACTCCAAACTTCAGTGTCACACTTTAATTTGCTGATTTGCTGTTCAAGATTTATTGATTTTTTTATTATTATTATTATTATTATTATTATTATTATTATTATCAACATTTAAAACAGTTTAAATGTTGGGGGGATAAATAATACAAATGCTTTAAATTGATCAAAAATGATGATAAAGACATTTTATAATGTTACAAAAGATTTCTATTTCAGATAAATGCTGTTCTTCTGAACTTTCTTTTAATTATTCTTCAAAGAAACCTGAAAAAAAATTCTCCTTAGCTGTTTTTAACAATAATAAATGTTTTTGAGCACCAAATCAGAATATTAAAATTATTTCTGAAGGATCACGTGACTGGAGTAATGATGCTAAAAAATCAGCTTTAAAATCACAGGAATTAATGACATTTTAAAATATATTCAAACAGGAAACAGTTATTTTAAATAGTAAAAATATTTAGATTTTTTTCTTGGGATCAAATAAATCTTTAAAAAACATTAAAAATCTAAAAAACTTTTGCCTGGTAGTGTATTTTTTTTCTTTATTGTATAAAGAGTATTCTTTTTTTTTTTTTTTTTGTTCTTCATTGCCGTCACATTAAACTTAAATGTAGCATTTATGGCAGTTTAGGTAAGATGAATACTTTGCGCTCAACTGTCTGACCTTCTCATCTTACTGCTCTTTGTCAAAACATAAGAGCTCCACTCCCCGAGTCTGGGTGTGTGAGGTTTTTTTTTTTTTTTTTTTTTTCCTTCCAAAGAAGCATTGGGCGTCTCAAAAAATGTCAGATATCCACCGGATGTTGATGTATTTACTTATGTTGGCCTGTTTATGAATCAAGTAAACAGGATGCAAGCATTTTTGGGAGGTTGGTCTACGTGTCTCTTTAAATCCATAGATGGTGCCATCAATTCAATGGCATTACGCCCCAAATGGAAAGTGTCGCAGACTCAAAGAAATGTTATTTGACATGGTAACTTAATTTTAAATTTCTGCTTACATTGGTCTTACTTTTGTTTTTGTCTTCAGACCTTTAGAACAGCTTATTTAGAATATAATTTTAAATTCGCTTTTATCTCTCAAGACGTCCTAAAAGGTCCTAAATGTGGCTTTTATAATAAATATCAGAGGCAGACTGTATAATAAGCTGATTTCTGTCGTATGCTGTCAGTTCAGGCCATGGGAATGATAGCTTCCCTCTCAGGGCTCCAGTAACCCGTGGGAGCCGTCAGTGAGCGGATGACCTGCAGGAACACAAGTCAATATTTTTGCAATTTCACAACCATCAAATCGCATCTTTCAGTCACTTTTTGATCCGCCAGCGCTTCTCGTCGGGAAACTTTCTCAGCGCTTGTCTCCACGAGCGCTATCAAAGTCAGAGGAAGTGCAGACGCAGCGCCGAGCAGAACGCTGAGGACGCTTGGGTTAAAAAAAAAAAAGAGGGAAGCAGAGCAGCAGATCATTCTGTTTGAATTAAGGCTGTGCTGTTCTTGGCCTACACAAGCAAACAACAGATAAAAAGATAATATCATCCACAGCTGAGTCGGCCTGTCAGAAGAGCCGGCCAAACCTCAGGTGAAATCGTATGATGTTTCAAAGCTCACGCAGAAAGGGGAGGCTATTTTGCAGGATTTTATTCTTGACTGCGTAATTGAAAAAACCTGGCAGGTGACTCCTTAGGGTTTGGCATCCAAGTGGAGATGTGTATATTCTGTGTTACAAGGTTTCACATGCACCGTTCAACCGTTTTGACACGTGAACACACTTTTATCCGATAGACAAAGAAAAGAATGTTTGTTTTTTTTAATGACAGTTTATGTTGTTTGATTGTGTAGTTTTCTATTCATTCTCTCTATTAACAAGTATATATTTACCATTTTACATTTACATTTTAGCAGACGCTTTTATCCAAAGCGACTTACAAATGAGGACAATAATAGACTCATATTAGCTCAATGCAGTATACGTAGCAAGTTTTTTTTAATTATATAGTAAATAAAAAGAAAACGGATAGAATAGAAAAGTAATAGCGCAAGCTTTTGTTTGTTTGTTAATTATAAATAAAAGAAAAAAATATAGAAAAGATAAAAGATATGTACAGTGTAGGTCAAAAACACATAGACGAAGGTCTACATTTCAGTGCTTCTCCATATTAAACTGATTAAATGTAAAATAATTCTTACACTGTGGTAAATGAACAGTGTTGATCCTGGATGTTGCCATCTGCGATCATAATCATAACGTGAGATTTCTCCCGTTTGCATTGCGATCTGTAAACCCTCTACTAACCATATTTATTTGAAAATCATTTATATATCCCTCCATGGCATATTTAAGTCCTACTCGATGAGAGGTGTTCCTTCTATGTTCAAAATTAATCAAAAACATTTTCAGACAAGGTTTTTGTGCCTCTCTGGGATGGCACAATAATGCGCCGTTCACTTGCAGAACGTAAGCTTCTAGAGGGCACATAAGTCTGTAGTAGTGAATGTAGGTAAAAGGGCGGAAAGCCAGTGGTGGTTTTGTAAGCAAACATTAATGCCTTGGATTTTATGTGAGCAGCTGTTGGTAGCCAGTGCAAATTGATGAAGAGAGGTGTGACGTGTGTTCTTTTCGGCTCGTTGAAAATTAATCTTGTAGCTGCATTCTGGATCAATTGTAAAGGTTTGATAGAATTGGCTCGAAGACCTGCCAAGAGCGCATTGCGATAGTCCAGCCTGGACAGAACAAGAGATTGAACAAGGAGTTGTGAAGCATGTTCTGAAAGAAAGTGCCTGATTTTCCTGATGCTGAATAAAGCAGATCTGCAAGACTGGGCAGTTTTAGCAATGTGGTCTGAGAAAGTCAGCCGATCATCAATCACAACTCCAAGGTTTCTGGCTGTTTTTGAAGGAGTTATTGTTGATGTGCCTAACTGAATGGTAAAATTGTGATTAAACGATGGGTTTGATGATAACAAGTAGTTTTGTCTTAACAAGGTTTATTTGAAGGTGTTGGTCCTTCATCCAGCAAGAAATGTCTGTTAGACAAGCTGAGATGCGAACAGCTATCGTCGGATCATCAGGATGGAATGAGAGGTAGAGTTGAGTGTCATCAGCATAGCAGTGATATGAAAAGCCATGTTTCTGAATGACAGCACCTAGGGATGCCATGTAGACAGAGAAGAGAAGTGGACCAAGAACAGAGCCCTGAGGCACTCCAGTAGTTAGTTTGTTGCGACTTGGACACCTTACCTCTCCAAGATACATTGAAGGACCTATCTGGGAGCTAAGACTTAAACCACTGGAGTGCAGTTCCTGAGATGCCCTTAGCCAATAGGGTTGATGGGAGGATTTGGTGGTTAAACATGTCAAAAACAGCAGGTAGATCCAGCAAGAAAAGTATTGAAGATTTGGAATCTTAGGGCTTTAACAACTGAGAGCAAGGCAGTCTTGGTTGAATGTCCAGTTCAATTCTGTATTTTCTGCATTATTACAGTTTGCAGGCTTGCTAAATATTTTGTCATAGAGTGTGACTTTTTGTATTACAAGAAGCAATCCTGATGCGCTAAGCAACCTTTATGAGTTTAGCATTTCTGTATTATACATCAAAATGTTTTTTTGATGAGCTCAGCCTTCATTTGGTTTTGTTGTGTCCTTCTCTCTTTTCTCAATAGCTCTGTGTTTTCAGAGGCCATGCTGTCACCTCGTTTGCCTTCATATTGAATTTGCTTGGCACCCTGATGACAGGACACTTTTTACAATCTGGCTTTGAAGAAAAAAAAATGGCGTCTTGACTTTTTGTTGTTATTGATGAGACTTTTTTTTTTGGTGGGCTTTGTTGTGTACGTTTTATGTTTTTCTCATCAAAATTAGGGTTCACACTCTGTATTCTCTGTGCGTAATTCTCTGTGAAGCGAAAAAAGGCCAGTCGAAGAGAAAAAAAGACACACCCTTCTTTCAATTTCGATGGCCATGTCTAATTGTCCCTCTAAAAAATGAATAGCATTTTTGTAAGCGAGAAGAAAGACTCCTGCTGACAGGAGGACCATCAAAGTGGATGTTTTTGTGGTTTTATTTTAATAGCCAGGCTGTGATTTTTAGCAGTGTGAAAAAAATGTCATTTTGTTTTATTTTTAGATTGTTTTGTTAATTTTTTTTATAATTGGTAATTATTTTAAATATTTTGCTATATATACACGCACACAACTGATTCAAACGTTTAGGATTTCATTATTTAATATATTTCTTTATTTCTTTTTTACAGCTCTGGCATTCATTTGAAAAGCAGTAAAAACAATGATATTGTGAAATATTTTTACGTTTTAAAATAACTGCTTTCTATTTGAATATATTTTAAAATATAATTTTATTTTGTGATTGCAGAGCTGAATTTTCAGCATCTTTACTCCAGTTTTTAGTGTCTCATGATCTTTCATCCATTCTAATATGCTGATTTTGCTGCAGAAGAAACACTTCTACATTATCCACTTGAAAACAGCTGTGCTGCTTTTTTACATTTGCATTTTTTGTCATATATGTATATGTATTTATACATACAATACCAGTCAAAGGTTTTTGAACAGTATGATTTTTAATGTTTTTTTTTTAGTCTCTTATGCTCACCAAGCTTGCATTTATTTGAACCAAAGTACACTAAAAACAGTACAATTTTGAAATATTTACTATTTAAAATATCAGTTTTCTAGTTAAATGTTTAAAAATGTCAATTATTTTTGCGATTTTCAAAGCTGAATTTTTAGCATCATTACTCCAGTCACATGATCCTTTAGAAATTATTCTAATATTCTGATTTACTGCTCAAAAAAAATTTATTATTGCTATTATTATTATTATTATTATTATTATTATTATCATTATTATTGTGTTGTTTTGAATGGTATAGTGTGTAATTATACAAAAACTTTTTTTTTTTTGATAAATGCTAATCTTTGGATCGTTCTATTCATCAAAGAATACTAAAAAAAATGTTAAACTGTTTTAAATACTGATAATAATAATAAAAAAAATGTTTCTTAACAGCAAATCAGCACATTTAGAGTGATTTCTGAGGGATCATGTGACACTGAAGACTGGAGTAATGATGTTGAAAATTTAGCTTTGATCACAGGAATAAATTTGATTTTTAAAATATATATTTAAATAGAAAACGGTAGTAAAAATATTTCAAAATTTGACTGTTTTTGCTGTACTTTGGCTCAAATAAATGCAGGCTTGGTGAGCAGAAGAGACCTCTTTGAAAAACATAAAAAATCTTACTGTTCAAATGTACTAATTTTTTGTAGAAAAAAATAAATAATCATTTGGTTAAGTCAATATTTTAGCATATTGATATAATAACTGATAGATATATATTCAAGAAATACAAGGAACTATTTTAATTTAACTACTTCATTCCTGTTAGCTACACCGCAGGCACATTTAGCTTCTCTGTAAGTGTTCTATATACTACTAGTTTTTAGCATTGTGTCTAAATTCTCAGTCCTCAGTCCCCCCAGCGTCTGCTTTTGTGTGTTTGGGTGACCTCCGGAGACCTTCCTGTGTTTGCTGGGGTCTAAAGGGGTTTCGGCAGCTGGCCGCTCCTTAAACACACACAGCCTCTGTGTGTACTGGCAGCCATGCGTTTCTATGGGCCTCACCTTCCCCCCGTCAGTTTCCCCTCATTTCGCTCTCCCATCCCCCATTAAACACTTCAGAAATCCTCCAGAAACTTTGCTGATCTCTTGAACGAACATATATTCACGCATATATATGATTTTGCAAATCAGCGAATTAGTTTTGTAGCACTCCACCCTTTCCCTTTCACTCAACTCCCGCTGAAACGAGCAAGCTAGTTTGATTTCGTAGAACGGGATTTGAGGAATGCTGCTGGGATGCAGTGGTGGAGTGGACAGGAGGGGTCAGTGCAAGAGGAACAATGTCCAACATTTGCAGAAAAGGGGAAACAGATGTCGGCAAGGTATGCCATCCAATAAAACTCCTGATTACACAAGTGGAAAGAATTCCTATTTCACTTAAAGGCTGCTATGGGAAAATTGGGCCAAACCTAACTTTTTTTTGTTCTGAAGCTTGAGAAAATGGTGTGTTCAAAACCATGTTAACCTTATAAGATGCAAAGTTAGTTAAAACAGTAGAATCAAGCTAGTAGAAGTCCATTTTGCTTAATGAGGCTGCCTTAATTTGATCAAAAATGCAGTAGAAATGTGAAATTTAGAATAACTCTTTTCTGTTTTATTAGATTTTAAAGCATAATTTTTTCATATAATTATCAGCAGCCATTACTCCTCTCTTCAGTGTCTCATGACCTTTTATTCATTCTAATGCTGTTTATTATGGCCCTAAACTAAATGATAGTGAATGTAATTTCTGAAGTGGTTCATTTGTAGAGTACCACACAAGATGCCTGACAGGCCTCCAGGAAGGTCCATGGGTGTGTTTTGTGTCTCCGCTCTGCATTGGTGCCATAGAAACACCGTTTTGTCACGTCATGTGTCAACGGCTTTGTGAAGGAGGTGGGAAAAACCAAACACTTTTGTAGTCTGGGGCCCCTCCTTCGTTGAAAACCCTGTCGTGGCCTTTTCAGAAGACAGAAGGCAGCTTGAAATGCATGTTCATATCACCTCCTTAGGAAAAAACTATTGTGGTGGTACCGTGGTATAGAGATGGTGTCAGATTTTTTTTTGTAAGTTCTGGCTGATCTCCTCATGTTTCTGCAGGCCTCTAACCTTTCGCCAGGGTTGAGAAAAGTCTGCATCCCTGAGGAAGGCGCCCGGTTTAAACCCTCGAGACGTCTATGTGTTAGGAGGAGTGTAAGAAAAATGCACCATTGTGGTTTCAGCCCACTGTCTGTGTCTGTTAGCATTCCTCCAGAGTGTCAGCGCCTCCGCTGTCTCAAACTGTGAGGAAAGAGGAGGCTTTCACAACAACTTTAACTTCCCTTCCCATCTCTTTCCCTTCTCCAAGTACCAAAACACCGCAATCCATCCACAAGACCACCTTCTCTGTTAAAGACATCAACTTGAATGTGTTCAGTACGCAATACTGGTGTACTACTACTGCATCAATTTCTCGATTCTAATCAGTTCTCATTTTTATGAAACAATATTGATTCTTAAATCCCAAGAATCGATTAGTCTAGCCGATTTTCAGTTAATGAATGGAACATGTATCGCACCCCCAATCCAATAAATCGCAATAAGCTTTGTGCTTTGTTAAATTTGATGTAAAACAAAGTCTCAGATTTCAAATTCTGTCCATTTTAGTACAGTATACAAACAATAAATGTTGTTTTATGAGTGACAGATCGCTGTTGCACCTCAGTTCAAGAGAAGCGTCATGTGAACTGATCATCTCCTCCACTTTAATACCAGTTATAGATCGAAATAAACATGAATAAACAGCTGAAGGTATGTTAAAAGAAAGAGTATAACTTACCAAAATCTGTATTCTGTCTCATATCGCTCTGTTTCAACCGCACACAGATGACATGTACATGTCACGTTTACCTCAGAAACCCCCCCAAAAATGAACCCCAGGGAGGAGCATTTTGCTAAATATATGCACCATATAACATATTCATTATAATTTTTACTGTTCTTTAATGTTTAATTTGTTTAAATAAATTAAAACACAAATTGGAGTAAAAATATAATGTAGTTGTAACTTTGTTATAAAACCTAATTGAGTGTAATTTAAGCATTAGTATACAAATCAGTTGATTTTAACATTCAGTATTATTTATTTATATATATATATATATATATATATATATATATATATATATATATATATATATATATATATATATATATATATATATATATATATTAGGGCTGTCAAACGATTAATCTCATCCAAAATAAAAGTTTGTGTTTACATACTATATGTGTGTTTACTTTGTATATTTATTATGTACATATAAATACATACACATGTATATATTAAAGCAAAATATTTATACATATATATTTATACCTGTATACAATTTAGATTATAAATATAAATATTTTAGATATAAATCTAAAATATTTTTCCTTAATATATACATGCATGTGTGTGTATTTATATATACATAATAAATATACACAGTACACAAATATACAGTATGTAAACATAAACTTTTATTTTGGATGCGATTAATCGCGATTAATCATTTGACAGCACTAATATATATATACACATACACACAAAATAATTGAATCGAATCAAATTGAATTGCAAGCTTGTGCGTAAGAATCTAATCAAATCATGAAATTTGTGTCAAAACCCAGCCTTAATAGTAATTTTTTATCATTATTTATTGCTTTAGTTCCCTGATTATTACGCCAGAATAAAAGTATAGTTCCTATCCGTATCAGCCTGGAAAAACTTTTCATTTTCTGTGGGTCTTAGTACACGATGTAACTACAGAAGAGTCAAGTTTTAAATAGGAAAAATATTGAAACTCTTTGGTAATTTTTGAACGAGATGCTAATGGTCTAGTCAGATTCAATGATTTGTGCTAAGCTATGCTAAAAGTGTTACCGGCAGGCCCTGAGATTGGCTGAATGGATTCAAAGACGGTAAAACTCATCTGTTTAACTCTAGGGGAGTTGGAAAATGAGCCTATTTTCAAAAAAAGTGGAGTGTTCCTTTAATATTTTTTCGAAAAGTAGTAGGTTATCTGGGTGTTTGTGCTTCTAACATAGCCTTTGCCTTCTCAGAGGTGGCAAATATACCATCTTCCCTCCCAACCCCCCACAAGATTCCACCATAGTGCCGAAATGACTGAGAAAGGAAGGTGCTAATTTAAAATAATGTGCACTTATTTCTTTTCCATCTCTCTTCTTGCTTTCTTTGCTGAGACGGAGAGTCGGCCACTCCGCAGGCCTTCATTACAGAAATAAATCAGGTGGACACCCCTCCCTGGCAGCCGCTGGCAGCCACCCCAATCCCAAAACCCCCTCCACCGGTCCTCACAGGAAGAACTCTGGGTTGGGAAAGACAGCGCACAGGAAGTCTTTGTTCGCAGAGCTACTTTACCCAGGAACAATATGCTGCATTAATACGCCCTTCACTCAATCTTGACCTGCTCGTTTGAGCGTTTATAATCTCATTCATCATTCGCGGAGAAGACATGATAGAGTAAACTGTCATGGGTTTCATTCGGCAAACAAAGACATCTGGCCGCAGGCGGTTTTAAAATAGTAAAAAAAAAAGCCTTCTGCATTTCTTAGTGTCTGATTGCACAGGTATAGGATGTCAAAAACTCCCAACAGCTTTTGCAACATAAAAAGCATGGATGCTTTCCAGTAATGACTTCATGATGAGTGCATTACATGTATTTGAAAATATATATGTAATAAAGTGGAACTCCTGGATAAAGCTGGTAGCATTCAAGGTTTTTCGTTGCAGTTTTTCCAGAATGTATTTGATTAGGTGGGTAGCATTTACTGCAACTGACACCCGTTCGCTAAATGTGAAAAATGGAAAGCCGTCTATTTTGAGAAGTAGTAATGTCAGGACGGTTTCCAGAAACGGTAATTGCAACCTTTTCAGAAACAAACCCAATTCCCAGCAACCCACTTGGTTTCAACCTCCCATCTGTCACTTTCTCCTGCTTTCTCTCTCTCTTTTTTTTTTTTAAGATTCAGGCATGTCCTGGCTCCACTCCCTATATCAGTTTGCGTTATTTTCCTCCCTGTAATGCAACCCTTGTGACTGGAATCTTATTTTGTCACGTTCACTGAAATAGGAATGATTGTGTAGGCTTTCTGTAGTGAAAAAACACTAAACGTAGAGATTCAAAGAGTCATGCTCAAGCTTGCGTACTCTGTAATGACTTAAAATAGCTACTCTTTTGGCAGTTACATATTTGGTTGGGGATTTTTTTTTCCACAATTGGGAAATCCTAGCTGGTTTGGATTAGGATACTGCAATTATGGCAGTTCAAATATCTGAGTATTTGGAGATCTGTCCAATGGTGCATGTGGTGTACAGCTGTTTGCCGAACGTAAACAGATCCAGGCTGATTTGTTCGTTTGTTTCCTGTTTTCTGTTGTTAATTGAAATGGTTTGATCTGACCACCTACAACTGTCAAAGTTCTTAAAGAGATAGTTCATCCCTAATGTATTTTAGGACTTTTCTTACTTCTGTGGGACGCAAATGTTTCTGCTCTTTTCCATACAGTGAAAGTGAATGGACAAAACTAAATTTAACTAATTTTTTTTTGTTGTTGTTCACAGGTCATTAATGTGGATGGCACTAATAGGATGACTATTCTAGAGGACAAACTACCTCATATCTTTGGGTTTACATTGCTGGGAGAGTATATCTACTGGACAGACTGGCAGCGGAGGAGCATCGAAAGAGTGCACATCGCCAACGCCACACGTGAGGTCATCGTCGAGCAGCTCCCTGACCTCATGGGTCTCAAAGCTACAAAAGTCTCAGAGACCTTTGGTAAGATGTTTTGCTTTTAATACTTCTGACCTGAGATGGTTTAATGATCCTCCTGATTGTACATTGAAAAACTGGACAGTGATAGTACTTATAATTAGATTATATTACATAAAAAAAAAAAGTCATTTTAAATCAGATTACTTACTTTTTTTTTTTTAGTTATTAGTTACTTTTTTTTATTACATGATTACATATACATACATCTTTATCATATCCACTGACCTTCACTAATTATTGATTCTAGAAATCTGGACCAAACATTTCAAACCTGGAACACCTTTGAATTATTTAAAAATTTGAATTTTTAAATGAATATATTTTTAATATATTTGTAAATATTTATGTAGAAATAAAATGTATATATATTTAAATAATTTATTCATACTTGTGAACAAAGGTGTTATTAATAATAATTTATTTTTAAATATTGATGGTATACTTAGAATGTTTATAGTTATAACGTTATACAAAAACTTTTTCAAATGATGTTCATTAATAAAAAAATAAATAAAATAAATAAAATGAAATATAAATGTTATTACTTTACTGTAAAAATAGACTTTGGAATGCTTTATTTCAATTATTAAAAAAACTGAAACTAAATAAATTAAAGCTAGAAATATAAAAGCGCAAAACAAAAGCTAATTCATTCATTTATAAATACTATAACAGTATATAATTATTATTACAATAACACTGGTAAATAAAAATCCTAGTAGGTGTAATGTCTTTTTACTCTTTACTAATTATAATATTTGTATATTTATATGTAATATAAAATTCATTAATAGATTTGTTTATTTGAAAAAAATATATATATTTTATTAAGAAGTATTTATTTGCCATTTGATGTTTTATATTTAGATATTTTTTATATTTATAATAATAGATTTTTATAAATATGAATGTTATACTTTGTTTATAGTAATTAAACATAAAATATACATATTTTTATTCATAAATACCAGTGTTATTAACTTATTAAAAATATAAAAAATATGAAATAAAATGAAATATATTTTTAAAATTAAAGCTCAAAAGCTAATATATTAATATAAATGCTATAATAGTAAATAATACTAAAATAGCACTGATAAATAAAAATCATAATGTATATTTTATTATTTACTAATGAAAATATATTTATATTTATGTGTAATATTTATAAATGGATTAATTTAGTACAAATTGTTTCTGCCACAATACTAACAGGGAGGACTTCAGACACTATATCACTGTGAGATCAATGCATGTCCGTGAATCTGATCCATAGATCTCAATTTGTGTGTTCAGGCACTAACGGCTGCGCGGAAAACAACGGAGGCTGCAGTCACCTGTGTTTCCATCGGCCTCAGGGTCTTAGCTGCGCCTGCCCCATGGGCTTGGAGTTACTGAGTGACCTGCGCACTTGTGTGGTTCCAGAAGCTTTCTTGCTCTTCACCAACCGCGCTGACATACGCAGTATCTCTCTGGGCACCAACAGCAACGACGTGCCCATCCCGCTCACCGGAGTCAAGGAGGTCTCTGCTCTGGACTTTGATGTTTTAGAAAATAGGATCTACTGGACCGATGTCATCACCAAGGTACGGACTACTTTTGTGTCCATCATGATTTCAACTTGGTAATTCAATGTGTCTGAAGAACGAACAATGTGGCGGTGAGTGATTGTGACATTTTGAATGAGTGATTGTACATTAAAATCAAAGTGAAAGTAAACAAAAGATTATGAAAACTTTAGCTGTCAGTTTTTACCTCCGCACTGGAGGATGATAAAACGATGCCATCAGCTTCTAACCCAAAGCAGCTGTTGGGCTCAGATTTAAACGTCAGTAAGAAAAGAAGTCCAAGATGTTTCACCTCAGAAGATCTAAAACAGCCTGTCTTTTTCAATTTTGTGCCGATTATGTTTGAATTGCAGTTTTAAGATAACATTATCTGTCCTTGTAAAAAAATAAATAAAAATTGTTGTAAGAAGTTATTTAGAAAAAAGCAGTGGTGGACAAAGTACACAAATCAAGTACTTGAGTAAAAGTACAGTTATGTATAAGTACTTTTTTAAATTTACTCAAATAAAAGTACAAAAATGTTTTTTAAAGAAGTCTCTTATGCTCATCAAGGCTGCATTTATTTGCTCAAAAATACAGATTTAATATACTTTACAATATAGTTTATTCCTGTGATGCAAAGCTGAATTTTCATCAGCTGTTACTCCAGTCTTAAGTGTCACGTGATCCTTCAGAAATCATTCTAATATGCTGATTTATTATTAGAATTATCAGTGTTTAAACAGTTGTGCTGCTAAACATTTTTTACAACCTGTGATTCTTTTTTTTAGGATTCCTTGATGAATAACAAGCTAAAAAGAACAGCATTTATTCAAAATATAAATATTTTCTAACAATGTAAATCTATGCTATCACTTTTTATTAATTTAACACATCCTTGGTGAATAAAAGTATTAATTTCTTTCAAAAAAAGAAAGAATAAAAATGTACTGACCCCAAACTTTTGAACAGTAGTGTATATTGTTAGAAAACCTTTCTATTTTAGACAAATGCTGTTCTTTTTTAAGCTTTTATTGATCAAAAAATCCTGAAAAAAGTATCACTGGGTCCAAAAGAAATATTAAGCAGCGCAACCATTTCCAGCACTGATAATAAATCAGTATATTAGAATGATTTTTGAAGGATTATGCGACACTGAAGACTGGAGTAGTGATTCTGGAAATTCAACTTTAATTTGATATAAATTACATTTTAATGTATATTACTATAGAAAAATGGATTTACACTAAAAATATTTCACAATATTACATTGTTTTTGATCAAGTAAAAACAGCCTTGATAAGCATAAGAAACTTCTTTAAAAAACATGAAATGAGAGGATGTGTCCAAACTTTTGACTAGTAGTGTATGTGTTGTTTTTTTTATATATATTTTTAAATGCATTTAGTAATCTAAAATATTAATATTATGCTTAAATATTACATGTAAATTTGAGTAATATTAAATAAAGACTTTCTATTAGCAGGTTATTTAATGTTAAAAGTTTATTATTAATCAATAAATTATAGATTTAATAAATATTATTAATTCTTCTGCTAAATGAATAAATATACACTACTAGTCAAAAGATTTTGAACAGTAAGGTTTTTAAATTGTTTTAAAGAAGTCTCTTCTGCTTATTTGATCCAAAGAACAGAAAAAAAAAACAATACAATTTGGAAATATTTTAGTATTTAAAACTGTTTTCTATTTGAAAATATATTTTAACATTTTAGGTATTCCTGTGATTTCAAAGCTGAATTTTTAGCATCATTACTCCAGTCACATGATCCTTCAGAAATCATTCTAATATTCTGATTTGCTGCTTAAAAAGCATTTCTTTATTATTATTATTAGTAGTAGTAGTAGTAGTAGTAGTAGTAGTAGTAGTATTATGTTGAAAACATCTTAGTAGATTTTTGTCAGGTTTCTTTGATGAATAGAAAGTTCAGAAAAATAGTATACATCTGTAATAGAAATCTTTTGACTTTATCATCACCTTTGATAAATTTTAAACATCCTTGCTAAATAAAAGTATTAATTTCTATATTCCACCCCCCCCCCCCAGCTTTGATCACAGGAATAAATTACATTGTAAATAATTTCAAATAGAAAACTGTAAATAGTAAAAATGTAAATAGTAACAATATTTCAAAATTTTACTGCTTTTGCTGTACTTTGAATCAAATTGTCAAAGTGCAAGCTTAGTGAGCAGATGATGTTTAAAAACCGTTAAAAATCTTACTGTCCAAAACCTTTTGACCTTGTAGTGTAAATTGTAAATAATTCTATATTAATTACAGAAGTTTTAAATAGCCTTTTGGGTTTTTTCGAACTCTGTGACAGTTGTTGTGTGTGTGTGTGTGTGTGTGTGTGTGTGTGTGTGTATTAATGCGTTTAGCTTTAGTATTTACTCACTTCCTTCATCACTTTTTTGGTTTAGACTATCAGCAGAGCCTTCATGAATGGCAGTTCGGTTGAACCGGTCATTGAGTTTGGTCTGGATTATCCCGAGGGAATGGCTGTGGACTGGATGGGTCGAAACCTCTACTGGGCTGATACCGGCACCAACCGTATTGAAGTGGCCCGTCTGGACGGCCAGTACCGACAAGTGCTGGTCTGCAAAGATCTGGATAACCCTCGCTCTCTTGCCTTGGATCCTGCCAATGGGTAGGAACACTAGCTTTAAAATCTGTCCTACTTTTGACTCCCTCATCTATCACTTTAACCATGTTGCACGTGTACATGTTCACGCATCCACTTATGTTTCGGTTAACCGTAGGCTTCCTACATTTTGTAGCCCTCTGGAAGTATGCTAATCGATTACCACTAGTTAAATATCTGATTTAACAGCCTCGTACTCAAACACAGACACTCTCATCAGTATTACAGCACTTGCTCGGGGCATCAAGTTGTATGTGTGGCAGAAGACAAGTGCCAACATGCCGCAGCCCCTGCATGTGGCTCAGAGGAGTGAAGTCATGTCCTCCAGCGCCCAGCAGGCATTCCTGTGGCTTCTGAGGCACGACTGCCTCTATTAGCCAACGCATTCTTCAGCATTGTCTCTTCTCACCTTAACACTGAGAGGTGTTGACTCAGTTGACTCTTAGCCCAGTGGTGTATTGAGTGGGCTGAGAAATTGGTTAGGTGTGCTTTTCACTGATTGCTTACCTGATAAGGGGAAAAGTTGCATTTGCATTGTTTAACACTGGCAGCCCAGACCTGTTTTTGCCTTTTTGCTGTAGCTAGACTAAATATTTATCAGGTCATAGGTTTTTTTATATAGATTATTTTTAGTATCAAATGACTTTATAGCAATTTTTGTTATTAATGATTATTAATTTTATGTTTGTTCATTAATATGATTAATAATTATAATTAATATTTATATTAATAGTACATTATTTGTTTTTTTTTTATTGTTCTGTCTGGAATAAACATTAATTCATTATTTTGATTACATTTATTTATTTATAAATGAAATACATATTACTGTTATTTTTAAATATTATATATAAATAGATACTAGTATATTCAGTATAAAAATATTTATAATTTTTATTTATTAATGATTATTAATTAAATGTTTATTTATTAATACATGATTCATAATTATAATTAATATGAATTATATAGCATATCAAAATGATTGCATTTGTTGTGACTCTAGATTTATGCATTGCATTTTATGAAGTACTTTATTTACAAATAGATATTAATATTTTAAAATATTTTGTATACATATAAATAAATACTAATAACTTCATTGTCTAATGATTATTTTATATAATTATTATTAATGCTTATTTATTGAATATTTTATATTACACTATTTGAATATTATAGTACACTATTTATTGTATTTTATTTTTTTTGTACTATATCTGAATTAAACATTCCACTGTTGTTCATTAATTTTATTTTTATTAATTTATGCATTTTAAATATTATATATAAATAATAAATATTAGTAATTACAGTAACAAGTAAATGCTGTGAACTTTTTTTATTAATGATTATTAATTAAATGTTTTAATATATGGTTAATAAATGTTAATATATGAATTATATAGCAAATAAAATAACTAATAAATGAATAGCAGCTAGATTAGACATTAATTAATTAATTTATTCATTCTATTTTATTAATGTTTTTAAATATTACATATTTTAAGTAACTGTTTTTCCAATTTTATGTTATGCTTATTTATCAAATATTTATTAATAATAATTAATTAATATTTATTTAATATAAGAATTATAAATGATTATAAACTGTAAAATTCATTGTACTTTTGTTAGATATGCACTCAATAAATGATTTGGGTTTGCAGGTACATGTACTGGACCGAATGGGGGGGTCGACCCAGGATAGCTCGAGCTCACATGGACGGCAGTAACATTGTGACTTTGGTGGACAAAGTGGGGCGAGCCAACGGACTCACAATTGACTTCATCGACCAGCGACTCTACTGGACAGACCTGGACACCTGCATGATTGAGTCTACAAACATGCAAGGTGATAAATCATAGATTTAAAAAACCCCTTAGTATACAGTACCTCACAGAAGTAAGTATACCCCTCACATTTTTGTAAATATTAATTATATCTATCATGTGACAACACTGAAGAAATGGCACTTGGCTACATTGTAAAGTAGTGAGTGTACAGCTTGTATAACAGTGTAAATTTGCTGGTTTAGACATTAATGGCTGTGTGTCGAGTTATTTTGAGGGGACAGCAGATTTACACTGCTATACAAGCTGTACACTCTCTACTTTACATTGTAGCAAAGTGTCATTTCTTCAGTGTTGTCACATGAAAAGATGTAATGAAATATTTACAAAAATGTGAGGGGTGTATTCACTTCAGTGAGATGCTGTAAATCCCTCTTAAATCAGACAATATTAGACCCTCCAAACCTTCTGTAATAAACTAAAAGCATTGTTTATCATCCTCAGGTTTGCAGAGAGAGATAGTGGCTGACGATCTTCCTCATCCTTTTGGCTTGACCCAGTATCGCGATTACATCTACTGGACCGACTGGAACCTGCGCAGCATCGAGCGGGCGGACAAACGCAGTGGCTTGAACCGAACTGTGGTACAAGGGCACCTGGAGTATGTCATGGACATCCTGGTTTTCCACTCCTCCAGACAAGACGGCGCCAACGAGTGTTCGCAGAACAACGGCAACTGCGCCCACCTCTGCCTAGCGTCACCCTCTGGAGCCCAGTGCCGCTGCGCTTCGCACTACACCCTGGAGGCAAATGGACGCAACTGCAGCTGTGAGTTTTGCCGTAGAGGCTTTTTAAAGGGAAATGTAAGGTGTTCAAAGTTCTACATTTTGTACCATTGTTCCTCCTAATAATTTGTTAAAAAAAGTTATCCGTGCTGATATGAGCAGGTAATTTAGGTAATTTTATTTGCCTTACCAATATTTTTACAGAATGTATTAGTATTAATAATAATTATTGTTATTATTAGAATTGATTACAACTTATATAATTTATTAATTATTAATATTATTGCAATATTATAATCCCAACAGTAATTTTTAATCAGTGTTCAACAATGACAATATTATTAAATATTATTAAATATTTAAAGTAGTAGTAGTAGTAAATTAATAATATTATCAATAATAATTTTATTATAGTTATTATATAAAATTTAATAATAATAATTTTAAAGTATTATTATAATATGTATGTTTGTTTTTATATGTAGTATAACAATATTACTATTTATTTATTTATTTATTTATTTATAACATTGCACTGCCAAT
>CM065141.1:7550000-7565000 GCA_033026305.1 Cirrhinus molitorella | reverse complement strand
ATTTCTATTTGGCTTTTTATTTTATTTATTTTTTTATTTATTTATTTATTTATTTATTATTTAAAAAATAAAAAATAAAATATTTTACGTTTGACATAATTTATTTTAAGCTTTTTTATTTTAGTTTCCATTTTAGTAATTATGTGCTTTGGTTATATTTTATTAGTTTTATTTTTAGTGTCTTAGTACTTCAACCTAATTCAGTTAAATTGTTATATTTTCTAGTATTTTTTTTATATTCCCTTTTAGCTTTTATTTATTTTCATTCCAGTTTTAGTAATTTTAGTACTTATTGCAGCGACATAAAAAAGGCAACATATCTAATCTATTTCTGCATATTTTAATGTTTTCATCTAATATTTAACTTTATTTTACCGTTTTAATTGCCAAAAATGATTTTAAGTTTTACTTTTACAATTCACTTTGAGCTTTTTTTTATTTTACTTCCCATTTTAGTAATTTTATGTGCTTTAGTCATTTTATTAGTTTTAGAATTTTAACACTTCAACTTTAATTTCAAATAAATGATTTTATTTTCTAGTCATTTTTTCATAGTTCTATTTAGCTTTTTTTAGTTTGTTTTAGTAATTTTAGTCCTTTGACTAATTGCAGTTAAATAAAAAAAAATACATTTCTATTTTATTCCATTTCTAATTTTAAGTTTAAGGTTTTCATCTATTTTATTTTACCTTTTCAATTAACAAAAAAAAAAGTTTTACTTTTACATAATTCTCTTTTGAGCTTTTTTATTTTTTTATTTTTATTTTAGTGTTTAATTGTTATGTGCTTTGGTCATATTTTCTAGTTTTAGCATTTTAGTACTTCAACTTATTTCATAAATGATTTTATGTTCTAGTCATTTTTTCTAATTCTATTTAGCTTTTATTTGTTTTTTTATTCCAGTTTTGGTCATTTTAGTACTTTAACTTATTGCAGTTAAATAAAAAGTCAACATGTCTATTTTGTTCCATTTCAACATTTTGTCTTCTACAAGGTTTTCATCTAATGTTTTATTTTATTTTAACCTTTTTAATTACCAAAAATTTTAGAAAGTATGATTTTAAAGGGATAGTTCACCCAAAAGGAAAATTCTGTCATTACTCACCCTCATGTCGTTCCAAACCTGTGAGATCTTCATTCATTTTTGGAACACAAATTAAGATATTTTTGATGAAATCTGAGAGCTTTGTGACCCTGCATAAACGGCAACGTAACTACCACATTCAAGGTCCAAAAAGGTAGTAAGGACATCAGTAATTTGAAGGACAGAAGTGGTTCAACCAATTTTATGAATCTACGAGAAATAAAAAATAACCTTATTTAACAATTTCTTTTCTTCCATGTGAGCTTTCGACACACGTTCACGAGAATTCAACGACGCATGTGAAAAAAGTAATTTATTTTTGTTTCTTTGCGCACAAAAAGTATTCTCGTAGCTTCATAACATTACGATTGAACAAAGGTCTTGTGGGTTTGGAAAAACATGAGGGTGAGTAATTAATAGCAGTTTTCATTTTTGGGTGAACTATCCCTTTAAAGAATTTTTCGTGCGATTTAAGTTTTTAATTCCCACAGCAACCTCTTTTCATTCGGTGTGCCAGATTTGTTCTGGTCAAGATGTTGCGCTGACCCTCTCTAAAAGACAACTTCAAAATGTCATAAAATTGATGAAGCATTGCATTACCTAGTTTTTCAGATCGTTCAGGATCAAACCGTCTTCAAAGATGTTTCGCATAAGGATTTGTTTAACATCGCAGGTGGGAAATTTAATACGCAATATGCTACATTCCCCACGCCAAAGTCAGACATTGGCAGACGTTTAGCGAGTATATAACACTGCATAGCGCTCTGACTCAGGAAAGGCGTCTTCAGATCCATCAGCCAAACCAGTTTTGGGGTTTATTCATTTCTTCTGTTCCCATCTTAGCATTGGAAATGCATCATGTGTAATGTAGATCCCCCAAACGTTTCCCAAAGGAAGTACGTTTTTAAGTGGTTTTCTTTGTTGCTGTGATAGTTTATCTCATTTTTTGAAAAGACACTCAAGAACTTTACTGTACGATATCAATATTGGCGTTCTGTTTTTTTAAGCCAAGCTAAATTGCTAACAGATGCAAATTGTGGGTTTCCCAGACACCAACTGAAAACAAAAGAGCGAAGCACCTTTGAGAGTTATCACAGACTAGTCTAGACATAACATTAGGGCGAAAGGGCTTTTGGGATGTGTGAAGATATACACCAGTTCTCCCACACAGTCAAAATAACACGGACACATCAAAGCTGTTCCCGCCATTCAACAAATGAATGTTTATCCATTCCTACAGATCATGTGTTTGCTTCGCAATGCAATAACATGAATTACTACAAACGCTTTTAATAAACGTTTAAACATCTTGAAAGATGTTTGTATAATCCATTTAAAGTTCGTTTTTGTCACATTTTTAGGATATGCTGCTTTATTAGAAATATGGTATGTAACTTCTCTTCCCCCCCCCCCCCCCAGGTACATGTATTTTACTACTGTCCAGGATCGCTCGGCTAAAATCGAAGGTGCGTCTTTGGATGGGACGGAGCGTGAATCCCTGTTCACCACCGGTTTGATCCGCCCTGTGGCACTGGCTTTGGACAACAAGATGGGCAAACTGTTTTGGGTGGACGCAGACCTGAAACGGATTGAGAGCAGTGACCTGTCTGGTAAATACTGCTGTTATTGTTTGCGTAACTAATGGTGTACATGGTAGTTTAATTGACAATATTTAATGTAGAAGAAGTTTGTTAAAAAAATATGCTAAAATCCGCTAATAACTAATATTGTACAAATGAGTGTTGTTATTGTAACTAAAACTAAGGCCTGTAGAAAAAGAAAAAGGAAAAAAAAACACATTACTAAATTTGAAATTTAAAAAATTACAGTGAAAAAAACCTAATAAAATGAACAAAGCAGAACACAATTACTAAAAAAGTTCACACAAAACTAATATTTTACAAATTAGTGTTGTTATTGAAACAAAAACTAAAACTTACAAAAAAATCATTGATTGAAATAAAGCTGGAAAATTAAACTAAATTTAATTAAATTAAAACTTAAATAAAAGAAAATTCATTAATTGAAATATAATATAAAATAAAATAAAATAAAAATAAAAATTTGAAATGTTGCTTTGGCAGCTAACCAAAGCAAGTTTATGTTGAAATACTAATATTACTAAATTTGAAATGTTAAAAAAAATTACAGCTAAATATTTAAAAAAAAAAATAATAATAATAATAATAAAATGGCCAAAGGACAACACAATTACTAAAAATTTTCCTCAGAAAACTAATATTGTACAAATTAGTGTTATTGAAACAAAAACTAAAAAAAAAATCATTGATTGAAATAAAGAAAAATTAATAAAGGAAAATTAAACTAAATTGAATTAAATTAAAACTTAAGTTAAGATATTAAGATATTTTTGATGAAATCTGAGAGCTTTGTGACCCTGCATAAACGGCAACGTAACTACCACATTCAAGGTCCAAAAAGGTAGTAAGGACATCAGTAATTTGAAGGACAGAAGTGGTTCAACCAATTTTATGAATCTACGAGAAATAAAAAATAACCTTATTTAACAATTTCTTTTCTTCCATGTGAGCTTTCGACACACGTATATATATATATATAAGAAAAAAAAAGAGAAAAAAATATCAAACTTAGTGCATAGTGCATAACCTATTAAACAATGAATGAAAGTTGAGTCTTAAAAATTACATGAATTGTTACCATGCAGTTATAATAGCGAACATTGTGGTGTTTGTAATTTTGTACCAAAATGTCATGATTTAAGACTTGAAAAGCTAAATATTCCCATACAACTCAAAGTTGGTAATTTTTTTGAAGATCAATTTGGATGTCAGAGCTTTGCCAGAAAGATTAGGTCTTTTCCCTCGTCACATAACCATGTCACTGAATCTCATGCTCAGAATGTTTTTGTTTCCTGTCTTGTATTGTAGCGCCCGTGGGCAAATTGATTGCAATCAGTTCTGCAGTATGCTAGAACACCATGTGAAACAAAGACAACTTTCTGACCTCTCCAATAAGATTTGATCCTCTAAACATGTCAAATGACACAGCTATGGAAACCAAACAAATACAGGCACTATCTATATATTATCAAAACCATCTAGCCTAAACTAATCAAAACCGTATAGTCTGTGTTGTCTTAACTAGGTATATACATCGACAAAGCTCTAATGAAGAAACTGATGGACTGTAACTTTATTCTTCTGAGGTTATTCAAGTGCCTTCGTCAGAGAAAATCACTCTTTCGCTTTATTATTTCTAATGAGCTGCCAAAAAGCAAAGTCTCTCCAGATGCTGGGCTCTGGTGTTTGATGTTAGCATAAGACAGATGATCACACCTTAAGCCACGGCTAATCTGCTTACGCAACTGAACCCTCCTCTGCAGCCAAATGACCAACACAAAGGCCGAAAAGATACGATTTATAACGTGACACAGTGGAAAAGGCTGAATTACGACTCTGCGGATCTCTTTGTTTGCTTCCCAGGGGCCAATCGTGTCGTCCTCCAGGACTCCAACATCCTTCAGCCTGTTGGTCTGACGGTGTTGGGCGATCACCTGTACTGGATCGACAAACAGCAGCAGATGATCGAATGCGTGGACAAGCTGACTGGAGAGAAGAGGACCCGCATTCAGGGACGACTCCAGTACCTGACCGGTATTCATGCGGTGGAGTACATGGAGCCAGAGGAGTTTGGTAATATATTTAGATATTTCTTATATTACAAAAAAAAAACACAATAGCTTTGTTCCAGAAACCTTGTGAGCTACCAATATAATATAATATAATATAATCAGTGTTGGGGAAAGTTACTTTTAAAAGTAATGCATTACAATATTGATTAAACTTTTAATATAGAAAAGTTCGATTCTTAGCAAATCTAAAAGCCCTTTCACACCAAAATAAAATTAATTGAATAGGCCTAAGACTGAAGGAAAAGTAAATTTACGTCTGTGTAGAGCTGTAGAAAAAGGAAGTTCAACACTCTTCAGCAATGAAAAAAAAAAATGTTAGTTAATCTAAAGTAAGTTTTGTTTATTAGTACACTGTAAAAAATATTTTCTTATTTCTTAGATTTTTTTTGTCTTGTTTCCAGCCAAAATATCTAAAAATCAAGAAGGATTTTCTAGACAAGTAAAAATTATCATCTTGTTTTTTCTGAAAAGTGTGATTAAGTGTGTTTTTGCTTGAAACAAGCAAAATAATCTGTCAATGGGGTAAGCAAAATACTTTTGTTTTTGGTTTGAAATAAGATATTTTTTTTTGCTTATCCCATTGCAAAAACTCACTTAATTTTGACTATTTTTTTCTGAAAACAAGAAATGATATTAATAATAATAGATATTTTGGCTGGAAACACAACAACAACAAAAAAAGTAAGAAAAGTATTTTTGCAGTGTACAGTTGAACTGGGTCCACAAAGGTTAGCAGCAAAGTGATTCATTGTTAAGAGCCGCAGGCTTATATTTTAAACCTGTTTTTTTTATTTTTTAAAACAATAATATAGCCCCATAAAATCTTATTTTTTCTGGTAATCAGATGAAGGCATAAAACATTAATTTATCCTGATCAAATGAAAATTAAACCTTTTAGTTTTTGGCAAACAAAGTGCTGCACAATAGAGGCTTACTGTAAAAATTCAAAAGAAAACAAATGTGATTACTTATTTACAAATAAAGATGTATTCATATTTATTAGTAGTAGTAGCATTGTTGTTACATTTAAGTCTTAAGACAAAATAGTAATATATTTCTGACAGTTAACAGTCTAACGTTAAACTAAACTTTTAAATTGACGAGTTGCCGTGAAGAACTTCTGAGCTGCTGTGAATGTGATATGATGGTACTTTTCTCAAATTAAACAGTAAAATGCTAATGAAGTGACTCTCAGAGCAGCTGGAGATGATATTGTGTGTTCATATCATCATATAGAGAGACGGCAGAAGCTAAAAACACCGCAAACATTGTTCGCGCTTTATTATGTGTAGTAAACAAAACCATCCGTCATTCATTCGTTCATTGCGGAAATCATGGCGCCTTTACATTTGTGGTATTACTATAGAATATCACCTGAGCATTGCAAATCACGCATATAGGTAAATAAAAGGGTCAGATCTTGTTTTAAATGTTTGCTGAAATAAATACAAGAAAAGACTTTTGATTAATATCGAATCAACGATTTCTAAAGGATCATGTGACACTTATAACTGGAGTAATGGCTGATGAAAATCCAGCTTTGCATCACAGGAATAAATGTAATGGTTTTTTTTTTATTTTTTAAAGTATAAAGTTTATTTTTTTTAAGTATATTAAAATAAAAACCATTATTATATATTGTAATAGCATCCTGTTTTTTGATCAAATAAATGCAGCTTTCATAAGCATGAGACTTTAAAAAAAGTCTTTTGAACAGCAGTGTAATTTACAATTCCGTATAAACATGCATCCAAAAAAATGCATATTTTGCTTGCTTGTCTTGAAACCTATAAAAAGCAGCCAGTTTACTCTGTTAACTACCTATTTGAATTGTCAGACTAGTCAACAACATCTAAACGAATTTCCACTAGTAGTTGAGTATTTTAAACCAGCATTTAACTTTGTTTGACTTACACAAATCATATGTTGTCAAAACCGGTTTGCATAGTTAAAGACCATGTGGTCTCAGAGTTTCTGTAATTAAAGACTATAATTGTCCTTTAATCTTCCCAACAGCATCCCACCCTTGTTCCCGTGACAACGGAGGTTGCTCCCACATCTGCATCGCTAAGGGCGATGGGACGCCACGCTGTTCATGTCCCATGCACCTGGTGCTGCTTCAAAATTTGCTCAGCTGTGGAGGTACATTTTTACACACATACCTGAGGCATGAAATCAAAAATGCACCAATCAGATTTGATCTGTGCTAATCACATATTTACCCACAACCCCCCTCAGAGCCTCCCACCTGCTCTAGCGAGCAGTTCACCTGCGCTACTGGCGAGATCGACTGCATCCCCATGGCGTGGCGCTGTGACGGCATCGCCGAGTGCGCGGACCACAGCGACGAGATGAACTGCCCCATCTGCTCCGAACTCCAGTTTCAGTGCGACAAAGGCCAATGCGTGGACTCTCAGCTGCGCTGCAACGGAGAGCCCGACTGCGCGGACGGCTCTGATGAACAGGATTGCGACAGTACGTCCAACCGTTGCGCAGTTTGAACCTGCTGATTTACCAGAATTTCCACCTGTGACTGATTCTGTAAAAACACACAATCTTGAGGTGCACATTCTGGCCAAAAATATTGCAGTTCATATTTGAAACAGGCTTTAACAAACATTTAGCTTCTCAGATTGCTGCTGCTTACATATTATGGCTAAAAGAGAATGACAAGCCAGACAAGCAGCTCAACAGGATGTGCAAATACTAAATACTTATGAGAGCTGTCTCCAAGTTATGATTTGCTTACATGTAGCTGCCAACAGAAAACAGCTCTTTATTAAAAAAAAATACTAGCATTTTTAGTCTCTTGAAAACCCTTACGCCATTATTTTGGCAGGCAAACGAAGTGTAGTTGACCATATTTTGTAATGTTCCTCGTGCCAAATGTGGTAAATGCTGTCATCTCATCCTTTCTGTGAACCAATAATGCATTATTGGATTTGTACAATAACTTGTAGTTAAAAATACTTGGAATAACAAAAATTGTAAGTGAAACACTGTGGATAGGAGAGAGTGGGTGGCACAAAGTACTAAATAGTCAACACAACATATTGTGCTGTCCTCAAAACAAACTTTTGTGAATAAATCAGTAGTTTGCTATGCGAATCAGTAAAAATGATTCTGAATAAGTTGTACTGAATTGGCTCAAATGATTTACTTAATGAGCCGCCTTTATGTCTAGGGCTGTAGGTAACAATTATTTTGGTAATTGAGTAATCTGTTGATTATTTTGACGATTAATCGAGTAATCGGATAATAATAGTTCATTTATTTGTGGTAATAAAAATAGACCAAAGCAAAACAATAACATTTTAAAATGACTTAAAATACATATATAATAACAATAAAGCAATAATAATTAGTAAGTATAAAAAGCAAGTAATAATATAATCAAACAAAACTGTTATACACAATGTATTATAAACAATAGAACTATGTACATTATGCATGATAACAAATGCCTGCAGAGGGCGCCAACATTTCATTCAAATGTTCATCTTTAATATTTAACATTTCTTGACGACAAAAAATGTTACAGCCGCTGTCATTTCTTGAATATGTGGACATCAAAACGTGTAAAATCGTGATAAACAGTTATATTGATATAGCATAGCATATTGATGTATTCTCCTGTTTGCGTAGGTTTATAAATGATTTACATCACACATCTGATTAAATGGCACATGCTGCCGTTCCTAGATGAACATTGTAGGAATATTGGCGGTCCTAATTATTTCCAAGGTGAATTGAGCTGAAAACCCTTGTGGTGTTGTGTACCTCTTAGAAAAAAAGTTACTTCCACAACTTGTTGCATTCATAAAGTTATTCTTCTTCTTTTTTAACTTTCTTGATTTTTGTAAACTATTTGTGTCGGTCACTGATTTGTCCTCTCACTTTTTTCCCATTAGCCATTTGCATGCCTAATCAGTTCCGTTGTGGCAACAACCAGTGTATTCTGAAGAAACAGCAGTGTGACTCCTTTGCAGACTGTGCCGACAAATCTGACGAGCTTTTCTGCGGTAAGTTCACCATATTTTAAAAAAAGCATAAACGAATATAGCAATATATAGAGGGATTTATTCCTGATTTGGCTTATTCACAGATTTCCCTTCGCCCCCCAACGACATTCCACGTCACACCAGCACCATCGGCCCCGTTATTGGCATCATCCTCTCTGTCTTTGTAATGGGAGGCATGTGTTTTGTGTGTCAGAGAGTTGTGTGTCGCCATTACAAAGGCCCCAATGGAGGCTTTCCACACGAGTACATCAGCGGGACCCCTCACGTCCCCCTCAACTTCATCGCACCCACAAATTCACAGCACGGTACTTTTACAGGTAAAGTTCGATAGCTTTTTGATAGCTGCTGCAATCTCTTAAGGTGAATGGTGTCTCTGCCTGTGAATCTTTTGTGTGTGATGAGTCTATCTCGCTGTGTCGCAGGTATTTCCTGTGGGAAGTCCATGATGAGCTCAGTGAGCCTCATGGGCAGCAGTAGCAGTGGGGCACCTCTCTATGACAGGAACCATGTGACGGGAGCTTCATCCAGCAGCTCTTCCAGTACTAAAGGAGCTTTTTACCCACAGGTACTGTACTATTCATCAGTTTATTGTTATTGTTTAATTCCATGTAGGAAAAAAGGTTTTCGTATTTTAAGTTAAATGCTCATTCATATATTTTATATTGTCTGGTTTGTTGTGGTTTATGCCATATAACTGATTTTGTTTACTTTTGTTTTTATAGATGCTCAACCCTCCTCCATCACCAGCAACAGATCGCTCACTTTACAACGCAGAAGTGTTTTATTCGTCCAACAGCCCATCGACAACCAGGTCTTACAGGTGTGTATTAATCCAGAGATCCTGGGTAATTGAATGAATGAATGAATGAATGAAGTATCTGGTATGGTAGGGTAGTTATGCTGATAGGTAGATATCTTAAATGTCTGGTATGGTAGATATTTTGATGTACATTTGAGTAGATAACTCAAATATCTGGTATGGTAGGGTTGATATGCTGTGTAAATGGGAAGATGGGTAGATGGCTCAAATATCTAGTATGGTGGGGTAAATGTGCTGATAGCTAGGTAGATAGCCAAAGTATCTGGAATTGTAAGGTAATGCTGGTAGATAGGAAGGTAGTTAGTTGACTCAAATACAGGGATCCTCAAATCTGGCTCACAAGATCCAACTCTAATCAAACACACCTGAACATGCTAATCAGTGTCTTCAGGATCATTTGAAAAAAACACAGGTAAGTGAGTTTGATCAGGCTTGGAGCTAAACTCTGCAGGAAAATTAATTTCACATGCAAGATTTGAGGATCCCTGCTCTAATATCTAGTATGGTGTGGTAGATGTAGACGTTGATGTGCTGGTAGGTAAGTAGCTCAGATATCTGGAAAGATAGGGTGGGTATGCTGAGAGATGGGTAGATAGCTCAAATATCTGGAATGGTAGGGTAGATATGCTAAGAGGTGGGTAGATAGCTCTGTATCTGTTATTGTGGGGTTAATATGCTGGTAGCTAGGTAGGTAGCTCAAATATCTAGTATGGTGGGATAGATGTGCTGAGAGGTGAGTAGATAGCTCCACTATGTGGTATGGTGGGGTTGATATGCTGGTAGGTAGTTGGGTAGATATCTCAAATATCTAGTATAGTAGGGGTAGATATGCTGAGAGGTGGGTAGATAGGTAGCTCAAATATTTGGAATGATAGGGTAGGTATGCTGAGAGGTGGGTAGATGGTTAGATAGCTCAAATATCCAGAATGGTAGGGTAGATATGCTGAGAGGTGGGTAGGTAGTTGGGGTATATAGCTCAAATATCTGCTATGGTAGTGTTGGCATGCTGAGAGCTGGGTAGATGGCTCACATATTTGGTATGATAGTGTTGATATGCTGAGAGGTGGGTTTGATAGCTCAAATATCTGAAATGGTAGGGTAGACATGCTGAGAGGTGGGTAGATAGCTTCAATATCTGGAATTATAGGGTAGGTATGTTGAGAGGTGGGTAGCTATTTAGGTAGACACCTCCAGCATCTGGTATGATGGGGTTGATATGCTGGTAGGTATGTAGGTAGGAAGGTAGTTGGGTAGCTAATTTAAATATCTGGAATGGTAGGGTAGATATGCTGAGAGGTGGGTAAATAGCTCAAATATCTGGAATGGTAGGGTAGATATGCTGAGAGGTGGGTAGATAGTTAGGTAGATAGCACCAGTATGTGGTATGGTGGGGTTGATGCGCTGGTAGGTAGGTAGGAAGTTCGGTGGAATGGTAGGGTAGGTATGCTGAGAGGTGGGTAGGTAGTTGGGGTATATAGCTCAGATATCTGCTATGGTAGTGTTGGCATGCTGAGAGCTGGGTAGATGGCTCAAATATTTGGTATGATAGTGTTGATATGCTGAGAGGTGGGTAGATAGCTTCAATATCTGGAATTATAGGGTAGGTATGTTGAGAGGTGGGTAGCTATTTAGGTAGACAACTCCAGCATCTGGTATGATGGGGTTGATATGCTGGTAGGTAGGCTGGTAGTTGGATAGATGGCTCAAATGTCTGGAATGGTAGGGTAGATATGCTGAGAGGTGGGTGGATAGATAGGCAGACAGCCCTAGTATCTGGTTTGGTGGGGCTGATATGCTATTAGATAGGTAGTTGGGTAGATAATTCAAATATCTGATATGATAGGGTAGATGTAGATAGGTCAAATATTATATTATATATAAATTTATGGATGGATAGTTGAATAATTGTATAGATAATAGGATGGCTGAATAGATGACAGGATGATTGAACGGGTAGATAGACAGGTCAAATATCTCAAGCCCAAGTTCCTGATCTCCAAATGTTTGCCCTCCGCAGGCCGTATATGATGCGAGGGGTCGCGCCCCCCACCACCCCCTGCAGCACAGACGTGTGTGACAGCGACTACACCACCAGCCGCTGGAAAAGCAACAAGTACTACATGGACCTCAATTCAGACTCTGACCCCTACCCTCCACCCCCCACCCCGCGCAGCCAGTACATGTCAGCGGAGGAGAGCTGCCCGCCCTCACCCTCCACCGAACGCAGCTACTTCCACCTGTGCCCCCCACCCCCCTCGCCCTGCACGGACTCCTCATGACACCCGGCAAACCGGCCATGCTTTGTAAATAGTTTTAAATAGTTTTAAAAGAAGAAGACAAAGATTTTATTTTATTTTCCACACGCTTTGTTCAAGAAACATTTCAGCTTTTCGGGAGGAACAGGAAATGGTTTCTGGATATTTTCATCCCGAAATAAACGTACAGCGGTCGTGCCAGGACAGTGCTTGCACGAGTGAATTGTATTCTGATATTTTTTAATAACTGCCCCTCCCCCTCCCCTGTTGCGTCAAGCTCTTCAGTATGTTAGAATATGAACATATTGTTTCAAGATGGTTCTGTTTGAATCATCTTTTTAAAAAGGAGTTTATTTGCAAACCAAATCGTCAAAATAACACCAAAATCATCCGCTGCGGAGGAGTTGTACATATGTGTAATTAAGTAAATAATTAATTTTTTCGTAATGGCCACGAGGTGTTGTTTTGATTATGTTCTATGTGAATATGATACGATTCCAAGCATATGTTTGGTTTGTCCTGTTTACCAAAAGTGTGTTTGCTGCTATTGTACATACATCTTTTACTGTAAATAATGACAAATGAAAACAGCCAGCTAAAATGTCTTGTTTATATAATGAGAACTGACCATAGACCATTGTAAAATTGTTATTAATCTCTCATAGCATAAGAGCTTCGGTTGTGTATAGTCATTTCTGAATATACATGTGAAACGCCATTACTTTGAAGGAGATATTGTCTTGTTTAGACTTCCGTTTTAAAGGGGCGGTTCGACTAAAAATGAAAATCTTGTTGTTCCAAACCTGCATGACTTGTTTTTTTAATGTAAAACATTAGAGGAGACGTTTAGCAGAATGTACAAGCTGTTCTTTTCCATAGTGGAAAAGTCCATAGTGGACATTCTAATAAACATCTCATTTTGTCATTTAGGTTTGAGTAAAAGATGACAAAATGTTCATATTTTAGTGAGCTGTCCCTTTAAAGAAGCAGAAAGTCACCTGCTTTGTAGCGAACTACATGGATTTTATCATATCTCATGGACTGAACTCATTGTAGGTGTTTTGTAAAAACTAAAAATAATAATTATAGTAATAATAATACAGTAAAACTAAGCTATGATTTGAAAACAAGGATGTGTGGTTAATTTTACCATGTTTATGTGGTAACAAACTTTTAAATGCAAATTCAGAGTTATTTCCTCCTTTTTTTATGGTAAAGTTGAAGAATCAAACTGTATTTCCCTGTTTAAAATGTTTAAAAGAGTAGACTTGTGTTTTGTAGCACACATCAAAATGCCATGTATGTCTAAACAAAACGATCTTGAAATTCTTTTCTTCTTGCCAAATTCAGCACTTATGGAAATTAAATGTGCATAACTAGAACCATAGATGTAGAAGAAAATACAAAATGAGTTTTCCTCTCAACTCTCAAAGACTGATTACTTTAGTTGTGTTTTTACAGTTAGCCATGTTCTCAAAAAGACAGAACGATGTCTTTAAAGACAAATACTAATAGAAATATTAGATGATAACTCGGCAAAGACCAGTTTAACAGATGATTTAGATCTGTTGATCTTATTGAATTGCCCTCATGGTAACATACGATTTATTGTGAATGTGACTGAATGAGTTTATTTGGATTTTTATACCACTTTGGCAGGTCAGTGGTTTGACTGAATCTGTCCAGATCGTACCATCCACTCACACCGAGGAGCTTTTTGCTCTTCTGTGCACCACCAATGTCTTTGTTTTGTGTACAAAAATGCCTCATATAATGCACACTTGTGACAATTTTTGTATCAAAAGCATTTTTATATATAATAAAGGTTCTATTTTAAGAAATGTAATATCATTGTCTTCTTTTGACATTATGGCTGGCGCCTTTTTCCTGAGTATGGAAGTCTCGCCTAAATGGAACAGTACTTTACATTTCCGGTCTCTGGTGTTTCTAGTAGTCAAATTAACGTATTTTCCGTCAAACTTATGAAAATTGTTTAAAAACAACGTCGGAATAGTTTAATCACTTCACAGTGTCGTAATGACCGTCTTTTTGTAGCAAAAAAAAATATTATACACATATTTTAACTTAAAACCTGAACACGACAGCACCCAAACGGAAGATAGAATCTGTAATGGTGGCGCTCATCGATTAACGTTACTGAGGTAAAATGTGGACATTTAAGTATATAACTTAATATTTCAGATAGGCCTACAGACGGAAAGGATTCCTCGAATCACGTGACTCGTTGAAGGCAAGCGTGTTATTTCCGACAGGGAAAACAATCCCATATTTACAGTGAACGAGGAGCCCTGGGACTCAATGAAACAATTGTTAATTGAACTGAGCAAGGTGCGTTTCAGTCCAGTGGTAACTCAACAAACATGACTAGGAATGCAGAAACACTTTGGATCACTCTAAACAGAGCGTTATGAAATGTTATTGTTGAATGTGACATTGCTTTGGTGGAATTGCATGTTAGGGTAATAAAATAAATGTGTGTTTGATTGTTGCCAGGACGTCCGGTCGGAATTTCAGGCGTTTTGTCTTTTGCTGCCCTCGTGTGGAAAAAAAAATGAACAAAAAATATATAACAAATGAGGTTAATATGGCCCTCTTTACCACTCATATTAATGCCTTATTCCTGTATTTAATGTTAATGTCATTTCAGTCTAAATAAATTTATAAAATAATAACTAAATAAAATAGGGCATATTAATTTGTAAATATATTTATTGAATATTTTTATATTTATATAGGCTATCAAATAATATAATAATAATAACAATTTATATATCAATTTAGTTATATAAAAGAAGCCTATTTTAATTATTTCTCATTACTGTTACATAAATATTTTAATTACAAAAACTATAAAATAATAAATAAATGGACTTTGGTCAAATTTATATAAATATATATATTTATCAAATATTTTTATATAAATATAGCAAATAATGAGAAATAATTAAAATAAACCATATGAAGCCTATTTTAAATAGTTTAATGACAAAAAAATCTATAAAATAATAAATAAATAGACTTAAATGAATAAAATAGGTCAAAGTAATTTGTAAATATTTTAATCAAATATTGTAAATATATTTATTGAATATTTATCAAATATTTATTACATATTTTATATTTAT